>CAUHTR010007618.1:70542-219855 GCA_959609185.1 Schmidtea polychroa | reverse complement strand
TATATAGGATATTCGTGTTATAATTTCTATTCTAATTTATTAATACTGGTTATTGAAAATGGAGCATGTATCAAACAATGTAAATGCTATTGATGAATCAGATATGACGTTCAAAATTTAATTTTTGGATTCATATGTCATTTAGAGATTCGTGAAGAAATACTAAAAGACAAAAAAATATGTGAAGTTTTTGACTATATATTAAAAAATCTATATATATCCATTAATAGATTCAAGCAATGTAGATTGAAGATTTTATATTGTGATTAGTAGGTTTCAGGTAATCCACATTTTACCTACTTGTGCTGTTTCCACGCACAACGCAGGATATAATTACTCGTTATAACTTGACATCTCGTTGCACTATAATCGGACGAGTATTCAAACAGTTCGTGGACCAGTGATATATAAAGCATATGACCGTTTTTATTTTATGTCCAAAATTACTTAACCCCAGGTGAAATATATAGAATGAGGCAGGCAGGGTTAAGCTATTGTAATAGGATGCGAGATACGGGAGGTATAAAGAGGAAGGATATGTGTATGTATGTATGTGCATAGGTGTAAAAGTGCATTTGGGTACATGTATATATGTATGTATATATTTATATTTAATCTCATATAAGAATCCCAAAGTTTGAATAAATCTTATATTCTCAGTGCCCAGTCTATAGACACAACACTAGAACAGCCTCAGAAAAGCCACTGAAACCAATGAATTCTTAAGGGTCAAATACAACAACCTGAAAAAACGTCAAATGAAAATAAAAGGAACCTGGTTCAGGACAGACAAGATGAAGAAGAGGAGATTGAAGAACTTCTGGATATGGATCTCCGAGGTGTAAGGTTGACTAATAAATGTCTAACGGAGACGCTGGACAAGTCTTCCTTCGAAGAGGATTTAGCTAGTGAAATCCGTCCGATGTGGAATTGCTTGTCTCTCGCGGGTTTGTTGACCATAGTGAACATCCACGAAATCCCCTTTCTTCCTGCATTACCTCCTTTACCAGAACAAGTCAATGTGGCCTCCACTGGCATCCTTACCACAGGCCAGTGCACGAGCTATGTCGGAAAAAGAAAAAGGCCTAGTGACGAATTCGGTGTGGTGGCGTAAAAGTTCCTTCGGGAATATCAATTTTAACATTTTTGAAGAGACATCATATAATTTTCCAAATTATTGGAGCTTTGTGTTAATTTAGAAATTATATCTTTCGTTTCAATAATTGTGTTGCCTATCTTGAAAATATTAGAAACTCGAATTACGTACTGATGAAACATCCCTAGAAAAGAAAGAATTTTTATCTTCTATCGACATTATGGACCCAGGAAATTCAGACATTAAGCAGCCCCAGGGTTTTCTCACCTTTATTTTTAGCTTCCAAAAATGTTGCACATTACCAACGTCAGTAATAGCGAGTGTATTCTTGTTATAGCATGTTTTGATTGGGGTTTACGAAGAATGACAGTTGAATAATAATAATAATGTAACGAATTTGCGTTATGCTAATCATGGTTTGCCATGTAAATCAATAACCACAACCCTACAGACTTTAAATGCCATATTTATCTTAAATGGGGCAAGTTATTGCTGATATCCAGTGATCGCATTTCTACCATGTTAGTCACTCATGCTCACAATGAAAACTATAGTCATAACATTTAATCAACACAACACATAAAAGCCAATAATACTGAGCGAACAAACTTGATGGAGTGGAAAATTGAATTGAGATCAAATTAAATAGCCAAATCAGATTACATTTTGAAATATTATCAAGGTGAAATAGTTTCGATATCTAACCCAGAGTTTATGTGAAATTGAGTAAATGAAATTTATTATCGTTGGGATTTGATTATTGTTGTTTTTCTTGAATATGAAGAGTCAGTTCGAGAATTAATTCATATCTTATTAATATTCCAACAATATCTACTTGGGAACCCCAACCAAATTTTCCACTAAAGCAAATGATTAACTGTCTAAAACACATTAAGGATGTCCAATTAACAATATGCAAACTATTGTTTAATGAAAAATTAAAAAAAACATATATTAGACTGGTTAATTTAAAGACAAAATAAAAAAGATTTTGCGTAAAAGTTACCTGCTTATTATTACTTTACAATTATCTTCAGTAAAAATTTTAATTACCCACATTGAAAAAACGCTATTCCTTGTTCTTCGTGGTAACTCTTTAGTTACACCACTTATAATAAATAGGAGTTAATCTCGTCATTTATATATTTCCTTTAATTAATTATATATATATTAGTATCTAAATATAATTTTTTTAATTGAAAAATTAAGGTTAATTTATTTAATAAAGACTTTCAATTTTTTTGTAAAATTGATTTTCATTTAATTTTTGGCATTTGAATAATATAGTTATGCTTTGTTTAAGCTAATCACTAAGCTAGCTAATATGACAACGACCTGTTCTCTATGACATTGTAATTTGTTCAATTTTTTTAAGTTAAGTGAGCAATATTATAACGTAATGTTCAGAAACACATATCAGAGTGGGTTTTTATCTATATTATACAGTATAGGTAGTAAGCCTTTGCAAATTTGGGGTCGTGAAGTACTGTTTATCTTATATCTAAATATATATATCATGTAACTTTTACAGGTTAAAAATGGGCATATCAAAAGAATTACTGACAATGACATTCAATCTTTGGTCTTAGAAATAATGGGTACAAATGTTAGGTAATCGATCGAAATTTTATTAATGTTAGTTAACAATTTGTTATTAGTACAACTTTCATCAATTGTCCATCTGAAAACGAAAAGTCATTAGGTATTAAATTGCCATTTCTTGTTATGATAATCAAAAATCTTAAAAAATATTTTACATTCGAAGTCCAAGTAAATTATCTAATTAATAAAATGATGGGAAGACTTTATAATATTTCCAGATTCTCGACGATAAAAACATTAAGCGCCGATTTCGAGCAAGTAACTACCAAAGTACAACACGCGTTCAACCTTTCGTATGTACAATGCCAATGCGATTAGATGAAGGTTGGAATCAGATTCAATTCAATTTGTCTGATTTCACTCGAAGGGCATATGGCACAAATTACATTGAAACGGTTCGAGTTCAGGTAGGATTTATTCTGAATAATAGCATTAGAAATAATATGATTAATATATAATAAATGATGATAATAATATTTGTTAGATATTTAATAATTAATATTTATACAAATTCAAAACTATGATGAACCATTATTTAAACAAACTGTATGCGACGAATAATATAAATAATTATTGATAATACTAATAATAAATATTCACTCTACTTCAGGCGCGTACGCAGGATGAATCCATGGGGGGGTTTATATATATATATATATATATATATATATAGAGGGGGGTATTTATATATCGGCATTCGGAATATTTCTTAAATTGTTTTAAGTTTATATATTTATTAATTATAGTTTTTTATATTGTTGTTGGAATCATGGGGGGGGGGGGGGTTAAACCCCCAGTAATCCCCCCCTGCGTACGAGCATGCTCTACTTAATTATATAATAATTAGATTTAAAATTAATTTAATTCCCTAGAAACAATGGTATTATTTATAAATTTGTAAGTATCAATGTTTACCCTAATTACGTATTTTAACTATTGGTCGCGCCGCCAGTCACCGTTGGCCCTGTAGCCAAGTCGAGTGCCGGTCACCGGTGACCCCACGGCAGCCAACGTGTTAATATTAAATTTAATATTTTTTTAATTTATAACAATATAAACAATTATAAATGATAACTGGTTTAATGATTAATTAATTTAAATATTAATGAAATAAAATAAAGACATCGGTAAATAAATAATAATTATTATAAGAAGGCTCCACTCAAACATTCGTTTTACGATAAATTTCGATAGTTTTCTGTTATCGTCATGTAAGATAGAATAACTATAGAAATTATAGATTTTATGAACAAATTTATTAATCATCTTATTTGATAAAAGTATTTTTAAAAATTATAATTGAAATAATAAATTATATCCAATTTGTAAAAAAAATATATCAAAAGATTTTAAAATATTTTATTATTATTTTTAATTTTAATTCTTTAAACTTTAAAAAAATTGAAATTTAAAAATTATTTTATTTAATAATCTTATACATTAAAACAACGACAATACACTCACATATATATAATAAAATATTTTAAAATAGTTTTAGTTTTTTAATTTTTAAACTACAGTCATACCCCGGATAACGTTGCCCCGAATAAAGTTGTTTCGCTGTAACGTCGGTCCACCATGGTGAAAAAGGATCTTTTAAATCTTTTAAATCTATTTAATTGCGAATTTTTTTCATAATTATAATTGCTTCGTATAACGTTGTTTCGGTTAACATCGCGTTTTTCTGGAACCATTTAACAACGTTAACCGGGGTATGAACAATTATGATTAGATTAAATATAAGTAAATAAAAATTTAATTATTTTTAGGAGTTAAAATTAGTATTATATTATGTTTGATTATATTTAAAAAGTTTTATTTAAAAATTCTTTTTAATTATTGGTTGAAAAGTAAAAACTTTTTATAAGCCTTGTAATTTCAAATTTCAAATTTTTATTGTAAATTATGTGACTTAATTTTGAGTTTAGATTAACACGGTAGCAGCCATGAGACATGCATGTTGTGTCTCAGATTTTCGTGCGTTTTAGCCGCGAGACACTTGTGCCGTCTCACTTACCCCATTATATTTAGCCGCGTGTACCACCATACGTGTAATAATAATAATACAAGTAATATTAGCCGAACAACCGACTTAGCCCAAGAGAATAATTTTTTCTTAACATTGTGGCAGCTAATATGTTAAATTTTTTTTTGTTTATTTCATTTAATCAAAATTTAAAACCATGAAAAGGTAGAATTTAAAAGGAATACCAAAAAAACATTTCAAAATTTATAAGGGATTATCTTATAATGGAATTTTTTTTCATTTGATACATATTTTACAGCAAAAGACATCCTATCGTTTAATTAATGCTGCTACCAAGAAATCATCGTTTAATAATAACAATATTAATAATATATTTATATTATTATTATATTATTATTATTTAAATACAAAAAATAATCCGTTAATTTGAACATAATTTAAAACAAATCTAAATATTGCCTCGCAGTTTTATTATTTATATACTTTTTTTACTACTTTAAACGATTTATTCTCTATAAACATTTACGACTTTTTTTCCCGAATTAATTTCATTCATAATTAATTCACAATGACAATTCATAATGACAACATCAAAGTTAGTTGAGTATGTTTTGTCATTTTTTATAGTTTCTGACAGATATTTTGGTTTCCATATAAAATTAATACAACGGTGAAGACGTCGTTAGTGAAAATGAAAAGAAGGCAAATTAAAAATGGAAGTTGACTGAGAAATTTAGAATTATTAATTCAATTTGATAGACATTTTTATAAGCATAAATGAAATTAAACTTGAAGAAATAAAAATCTACAAATACTTAAAATATTAGTATAAATTGTATTTTTTCAATATTATAAGGAAAAGAACATTACATTTTAAAAGAAAATTTTGCAGTGCAAAAAATAAGTTATGAACGATTAAAATTGATGTTTATTTACAAGCAAAATAAAGAATAATAAAACAAACTAAAGTTCAGAAACATTTATAAATATCATTCCATTGATCCTTATTATCCAATACGAATTACAAATATTATTTGATTTTATTAGAGTTATTTAGATTGTGGGCTTTAAGAACGTTAGCATGAAAGTTCTTTTCATCATGAATTGTGTCAGAGAGGAATATTGTTACAGTTGATAGTTGATGTTTCATCTTATCTCAGAATTTCCCTTGAAAAATCTAAGTAATCATGACATCTATCATAAACTTGTGAACACGTCGGAAAATAAATTTTTTATATTTACTAATTCGTATTTTAAATTTTTTGTAATCTCCATTTCTTGACTTTTAAATTAACTTAATTTTACTTTATCTTCCTTTGAGACTACCAAGCACTATTTTTTTGATATTAATGTTTTATATTTAATGGCGATGACTATTTTGCTTAGCATAAAAGTTGACTATCATCCGTTGAAACTCTGTTTCCGCACCATACAATTTCTCCAATTTGTCCTTCATATTTTTCACTTATTTCAAATTTCCCCACTCAATTTATTATCTGACATTGGTTTGAAATAGTTTTTCACATAATATATTTCTATGCTTAATTTGTTAACATAATTTTTAATCTGATTTGATCAATACTTGATAAAGGGTGTGACGAAAAATTGTGTTTAGATTCAATAAATTGTTATCCAAAATAATTAAATAAATAGTTTCGAAATTCACGATTTCAGAAGTAAAATTTTATCTCCCATTTTGGATTTGCATATAAACATTACTTCTAAGAGTTTTGTGACAAATTTTATGGGAATTCGACATACTTTAGCTTATATATATATACTAAAAATAGATGTTGGTATTTTAAATATAGTCGTAATATTGAATAAAAATTTTTAGACACTTTTTTTCTTGAACAAATCCATAGTTAAACTTTTTATTTACTTCGATAGAAATGGTTATCAGTAAAAGTTTTATTTTTTGGTCACTTGATCTGTTTTCTTTATTTGATGATAATTTATTTATTTTCATTATGACAAAAGATTAAAAATTTAATTCTATGCAACACATGTTTTTGATCTTTTTTTCGATTGAAAATAAATGAAATATCAGCACACAGTAAGAATGGTTACTAGAAATCTTTATTAGAAAAGTTGACAAATGAAATATAAAGATGTAAAATGGAAATTGAGCACTATATAGTTTGTTTATGGGTTATGTTTATAGTCAGTGTTTGCTGTTATGATTTGGCATAATGATATAACAAAATTCAAATATTTATTTTATCACTATTTTTAATTATTTGAACAAAATTTATATTTTGTTAATATGGTTTTGTGTGATTAATGTTTTTCCAATCACAACAATTGTCATGCTGGTTTTAGACGATAAACTGATACATTCTACCCATTCGATAGCTTGAAATATATTGGCTGCTTTTCTAATACACGAAACGGACCTGTATATGGAGCTCCTAATGATCTCCGTACATCTTTTCTTATGTACACGAATTCACAGTACTTAATAGATTTTGGGATCGTCATAACATCTTGCAATAGTCTTTCGATTATTCTGAAGCTCTCAATAATTTCTGTTAATTGATGTGGAGAAGCTTCTTTTGGTGAATTAAACGTAATTCCTGGTACAGCGAGATCACATCCAAATGCTTTCTGTGTCGAAGAGTAACCTGTTGAATCGGGACTGTTCCTTGTCGTTAACAGTACCTGAGGTAAAACGTCAATCCACCTTTTATTAGTTTTATCCATTGAAGCCATAACTTGAGATTTTATTGTCCGATGGAATTTTTCTACTTTTCCATTGGCTTGGGGATGATAAGCGCATGTTTGATTTGTATTTATTCCAAGAACGTTGCACATATACTGGAATAAAGACCTTGTAAATTGCCTACCACGATCTGTTACGATTTCAGATGGTATTCCATATCGAGAAATCCACACGTCAATTAGTGATTTTGCCACGGTTTCTGAATCTATATTTTTAATGGCCAGTATCTCAGGTCATGATGTTTGTCTATCGATCATTGTTAGTAAATAGGACTTACCGTTATTTGCTAGAAGAGGTCCAACTATATCCATGTGAAGTGTATGAAACCGACTAGCTACTGGGAAGATTTGCAATGGTACTTTGATATGACGATATACCTTTGATTTTGAGCAGGAATCGCATTGCTGATACCACATCTGGACATCCTTTGTCATCTTGTGCCATGTATATGAGCTCAACATCAATCTTTTGGTCTTTCGAATTCCTGAATGAGCGACATTGTGAATCATCTGAAAAAATTCTCTTCTGAGACTCGGAGATAATATTAATTTCCCATTCTTCATTAATAATTCATCTTTATTATGCCTCATCTCTTCTTTCTGCTTTTGTAGCATCTCTTCATTCGTCCACGGGTAAACGTTTTCTGAAACTAATTGAACGTCTGTTCTAGAGAGTGCATCAGCAACTTGGTTTTTTATTTCCAGGGCAGTAAACTATCTTTCATTGAAATTCGTGAATATATTGGAGATGTCTCCATTGTCTGTTGCTTGGTTCTTTTGGTTGTCCTTGGGCGATTAGTTTGTGATCCGTTTGTTTCACAAATTCAGTGACTTCGAGAAAATGACGGAAGTGCTTGCAAGCTTTGTCAAATGTACTGTATCTGGATTCTGTCTTCGTTAACAGTCTGCTAAAAGAAGGTATTGGTCGCCCGTTTTGCTCCAGTACTGCTCCAATGCCTGATCCTGAGGCATCTGTTCTCAATGTGATAGGTTCTGATTCATGAAATAACGCGAGTTCGGTTGTTTTTTGTAATAATTGTTTAGCTTTATCAAAACATTTTAGACTTTCTTCCGTCCAAATTATCTTTTTGGATTTAGAATTGATGAGTTTAAATTGCATCTGATGTAGTTCTTGATTTTAGTTGTTTATTACAGCATTTCTATTCTTTTATTCCTTACTCATCATTATCATCAATATATCTAAAAATATATTATCATCGGTGCATTGTTGGATATATCTATCGATTCGTCAAATTGTTATGCAAAATAATTTTTCTTTAACTTGTCTTTTAATATCTTCTGACATATCTTCAAAACGTCGTTTGATTTAATCGTTCGAACATTGTATTGTTTTTGTTATATCTACTTCCTTTTTATCAAACGTAATTTAGGAAATCTTTACAGCAGCAGCAGTAATAAGATTCTCAGTAATTTTATGTGTTTTCTTAGATTTAGCTACCAAGTGTACAATTTCGAAAGAGGACTGTAAAGCTCTTTGCGATATCTTTAAATTTTTTATTGAAATAATGTACTTATTAAATAATTATAATTTTCTTTGAAAAAATGCAAGCTCTTTGTCTTTTAATTCTGGATATTTTGTATGCAAATGCCTTTTTAATAACGAATTCTTCATACACTGTTTTGAAAGTTTATCAATACAAATTAAACAAACTGGTTGTTGTGGAACTTTTTCGTTTGTAGTAAATCTAAAATTGAGTAAATTTTTGAGTATTTTTACGTATATTTTTCAAGGTACATCGCTTTAAAATACACAATTTTATTTATATAATTTAAAAAAATATTAATTAACTCAATAGAAAGAATATCAATATACTTATTTTAAATATCTTATATTATTTATAATCTTTAAAATTCTATTTAGAGGTTTATTAGTGAAATATATTTATAATATTAAGAAAATTATTTCATAATTACATTTTTATGAGGCCATTTAAAAATTGAAAATCGCAACAACACCACAGCAACAAAAGACAGTTTGTGCATTTTGAACAGAAGATAAAGATTATAGAATATCTACGAAGGAATAAAAGTGTAAAAGAAACGGCAAAATATTTTGATGTGTCTAAGAGATGTGTTCAAGTGGTGAAAGACAAACTGGACCTATTCTACAAATGTCCTCAAAATATCGGATGCTCTTGGGATTGATCGAGCAGGCTTTAGTGCCAGTGAAGGATGACCTAGATAATTTCAAAAGGTGTGCGATTAAGACCATGATAAATGTCTGGGAATCTGTTAAAACCTAAACGGTGATAAAATGTTTTAGGAATTGTGGAATTTTTAATTAAAATCGACCTAATGACAGAGGTCGATGTTGAAATCAAGGAAATAAATGGCTCAGCTGAAATCACCGGACTTACCACAATGATGTTTTTTTCGAAGAAGTTGTTGAAACCTATAATATTCCTAATGATAATGACATTCTTTATGTCATATTTAATATGGTATATTAGATGATTATCTAACTAATCAAGGTGATGAAGAAAATGAGAGTAAGGATAATAAGTTAGAAAAAGAGAGACAAGAGAAAGATGAAATTGTTCAACCCATAACTAATTGTAAAGCAAAAACTTGTTATTTAATCTAAAACCAAGGGATTAATTGAAGAAGAGCTTCACTTACTGCAGTTTAATGAAAAAGTAAGAAACGTGCAAGAGAAAAACAAAAGGCAAACAAAAATTGATAAATTCTTAATTAAAAAATAATTGTTGTATCCTTTATATTTAGTTTTTATATCTCTTTTCATGACTGAAGCAATTTATTGGGTAGAATTTTAAACTTCACGACATTTAGCATATATAAAGACCCTCAATTTTATCGAATATGGTATATCAAACTTTTTTTATTTTTCAACATCTACATTTAAGAAGTACACCAGAAGAAGAATTGTTTGCAAATAGGGTGTACTTTATATGGAGGTTTTAATGTATTAATATTACACTAGAAACATTTTTATTAATAAAATTAATTATGTTTTAAATTATTATAGAGTTATTTATGTTAATTCTTTGCAAAAAGAAAAGATAAAAGCAATTTATTTATAAAAAATTTATAAAGAAGACCCTGAATCCATTTAGCCATACTTGTCAGTTCGTTCATCTGTCTGCCCAATACACCTATCCCTCACTTAACGAAATTAATTCGTTCACGAAAAGCTGTTCGTAATCGAAATTTTATTACGTAAACCGGGAATTTGGGTTAATTTTGAAATTACATTAGCGAAATTTCGTAAAAAGAATTTTCATTAAGCGAGAGATAGGTGTAACTTAAAATATAACAAATGTAATAAAAATATAATAAAAATATATTTATTCTTAAATCGACGTTACATATTAAAAAACATTCTGCGTAATTTCTTTTTTACGTTTGAATTTTTCACTTTTCCATAAATTCAAAATTTTCTCAAGTAGAGTATGGCTTCCAGCTTGTGGCGCACCCTCCATACTATCCGAATCTTGCTCCCAGTGATTTTGTTCTATTCCGTCATCTCAAACAACATCTAAAAGGTCACCATCTTCAACCCACACAAAATCCAAAGGAGAAAGTGGAGACTATCTTGACCTCTCTTGCTCCAAATTTCTTCGAAAATGCATTTGTGGAACTTCTTCATCGCTGGAAGAGATGCATGGAGGAAAATTTCTCAATATATTGAGAAATGAGCTATTATTGGAGTATATGTAACTGTAATAAAAATTTGAACTTGATTTGAGTTTTTATTCTTGCCGAATCCAAAGACTTGCCTGACACACCACGTACCCTCTATATTTTGTCGCATGAGAAACAGTGATCAAAATTGATCAATGCTGATGCTAAATTCATGTCACTATCAATTTTGATTGATAGCTTTTCATATTTTATGTACTATAATTTATAATTTCACCCTTCACTAACTTCGTGAGTGTATAAGTGTTGTTTAAGTCATTGACTCCATTTTAATAGATGAGACCATATTATAATATCTGTAATGGTATTTCATTTTAATCATAATTCATTTTTCTTAAAAAATATCTTACATATTTTTCTTCTTTGATTTGAATACTGTTACTTTTATATACTTTCTAGGCCACTTACTCGTTGAATTGTACTAATAAAACATTAAATGATTTCTGATTTATTTTAATTTATTATAAATTAGAAAGTAGTAAAAATGAAATTAAAAAAATTTTCTTTTAATACTTAATTAATTATTTTATTTTGATCATATTATTTTATCATATTATATGATTATTTTTTATGTAATACAAATTTTCAGAACTGCTTTTATCAAGTGTTATTAAATTTAATCAATCATTTGCTCCTTACAAAGACTTACTTATGAGACCTCATTTATCAAAAAGATCAACTGTCCCATCAACATTCAACTTGCATTTTTCTTTTTCCTATAATTTCTATTTTAATATTAAATTATTATCCAATAAAATTTAGTAAAAATAAAAGAATATTAGCAAACTATTGGTTAAATAAATTAATAAACAATGATCAAGGCAGTGCTGAAAAATTGTGTTAAATGGAGAAATAATATCCGATTTATATTGAAATGTTAAAATTTTGATTAATATTTAATTACATTTTTTTTATTTAATTACTCTAATAAAAATGTGACATATTTTAAATTTATTCATTATAAATTTCTTAATTATATTAAAACTTTCTGAAAAAAACTCAAAAGAAAAAGGCAGTGCCGAAAATTTGTGAGTATCAACAAACATCGATATATCACTGATTTATAGTCTTCAAACTCTCTTTTTAATAAATTATTAAAAATGTATTTAATTTTCATCGTTGATAGAAAATTGTTAATTTTTATAATTCTATGTCAACTAATAAATATATTTATTAAAAAAGCTTGGCTATTAATCAGTGAAGATATCGATGTCTTTTTTTATATTCACGAATTTTTGGCACTGCCATTTTTAGTGATTTTCAAGCTTTTTTAATAAATACAATGTCAAATGAAAAGAAATCAGTGGTGAAATTTGAAAAAAGTTCTTATAATAATAAATATGTATTTTTAAAAATTTACAATTTTCGACTCAAGCTTTTTTCTAATACCGAGAATCTGTGGGGTTTTATTTGAATCAATTACCATTTAATAATAAAAACAAACAAAAACGCAGTTTAATGTGAAGACAATAATTCGATAAGTATTTAACAAATAAATTATATAATTGAAAAGTGATGTTACCTGAAAATGATTGAGAACGCACAACAGAACGCATATACAAAATATTTTACATCTGTCAGAAAGGGTTAATAGCTAATTTATTCTAGATTCATGCTAATTGTCGCATTCGCCGAGTTTACTTTTCTGATCGGCTCTATTCGGAAGATGAGTTACCAGCAGAATTCAAGCTGTACCTGCCGGTTCAAAATAGAAACAATCCTGATGGTCCACAGTAGTGCTGGTTGTACACAGTCCCTATTTGTTCAAATTTGAAATATTTCTGTCATAAGTATGTGTTTGGAGAGAATATTATTGTGGAAAACGTTGATGTCAACAAATTATTTATTTGTAATTGATAATATTAAATAAAATTAGAATTATACTTTCATTTTGTCTTACCAGTTGTCAGGTCTGATCCTGCTACCCGACAGAATCTTCAATTCATGTTTATATCTGCTAGTAACAATTGGACAGATTAAGAATAATCGCAGTCGTAAACATTTTGTCCTTTAAATGTATACATTTCTTTAGAATGGTCTTTTATTATCAATGAGTATGAAATGTGCACTTTTTATTAAATAATATTTTACCTTTACATCTTTCGATTTTTAATAATAATATTTTTTTTCAAATTTATTAAACTGAAATTCATTTGTAAATAAAATTTTGTGAAGTAAAAAAGTAATGATGATGAAATTATAATTAAAATTCTGTATTATTTTAGGACGGTGACACGTTACTACAAATTAAATTTTATACAGTAAAGAAATAATGGGAAAATCGTCAACAATAATTTGATTTTTTGAAACTAATTATGTGTAAACAAACTTGCAAATAGCAGTTTGCTTGATGAATAAAAGAGGAACAGCTGTTGGGGTACAAACCATCACAGAGAAGTGCCACAATTACATCGAACCCAGAGTAGAGAAACAATATCTAAAAAGTTATTGCCGTTTATAAAATTTGACTAAGGGGAATTTTGATTCCGGAGGAATTGGTTGGTAGACATTAAACTTATTGTAAAATTAACCTTATTAGTAATTAAATGAATTAGTATTCTTGGGAGACACTTAATATTTCTTTGTGCACATTAATATAATTTCATTTCTTTGGCCAATTCTTCTAGTATTTGATAACGAAGAGTGAAGTATCCTCGTTCTTGTTGGGCTGAAATAGAGCTTAAACGTAGTTGGAAATAACTATTTCATTTTCTTTGTACATAATACTGTGAGTTTAACAAGCATTGTAAATATGTAATGTATTATATAACTATTATGTAACCATTACATATATGGGCAGAAATGAGAAAAGACATAATGAACTTAGTCTAAACATGCCAAAACTGCCAAACGAACAAAGTTTCAAAGAAAATTAAAGCAACAAAGTTCAATATTCATCAGGCAACCGTTTGAAACAATGTACGCAAACATTGTCAGATCTCTGCTACCAAACGAATACTACAGATATCAATTGACAATCATAGAAAGCTAATTGATTCAAGGTGATTCCAGTAAAATAAATCTCAGCAAAAAACCATTTGAGCAAAGATAAAATTAAACTAGTTAGCTCGATACGGTCAATCAAAAACAATAATAACTGATCAATGAAGTAATGTGAGTGAGAAATGAATTGAATAAAAGCTTACATTCCACAATCAAAGGTGAAAAAAAAGATTGCACAGGACACTGAAAGGAAGTCTTAAAATGGCAGCAAACGATTACAATTGGTTAAAACAATTACCCACAATATTAGTCGGTTTAAGAAATTTTCCGAATTCACCAAATAATAAAAACATAACATACAAACTGCAAAAAGCAACAAACTCACCATCACTAAAAACGGATAATCCAAATAGAAAAGCGAATGAAATAAAAAAGGAATTTAAA
This sequence comes from Schmidtea polychroa, assembly GCA_959609185.1. NCBI lineage: Eukaryota > Metazoa > Platyhelminthes > Tricladida > Dugesiidae > Schmidtea > Schmidtea polychroa. Next base: position 205,381 of record CAUHTR010007618.1, on the reverse strand, counting down.
ACAAATCGATTAAAAAAGGAACATTAAAACAATATCAAACATACCAAACTAACACAATCTTAACCACAAATTGTGCTTCAGTAAATAAATCATTCAAGAAATATATAATAAAATACGTAGTCTCAAACCCTTATTACGTAAATCAGTGGTTCTCAACCCGTGTTCCGTGATTACGCTTCCAGTCTTCAGCGAAAAAAATGACATTTTATCTTTAAATTTGCATTTAAGATACATATCATCAAAAACCTCAATTATTTTTTTTATAAGATGATTCAATAAGAAAGCCGTTACACAGATATATAAACATACAAATATAAAAGTGTTTTTATTGCTTGTTATTGTTGCGCGTGGTATTTTCTTTGCTTATAAGAAGGCATTGTGTACGTTTACGACAGATTTATAGTAATTTGTGATTGGTCACTCATTGTTTGCAAGTATTTTTTTGTCAGTGTTCCGCGCTTTTATATTAATTGAGAACCATTGAAGTAAATGATGTACGTAAAGAATTAATTCTTGTTATTGGCCAAATTTTATTTTGTTTTTATTACCTTTTACTTCAAGTTAATGATGATTCTGCAAAATGCCGATTTTTCTGACTAAAGAAATGTGAATGCAACCCTACAACCTGTTTAGAAAATTTCAAGTTTTATGATATTTTCCATAGAAAAATCAAACTACTATCACAAGATGAGTTATTAGAATAGATTTTACTTTTTTGAAAGTTTTCTCAAATCGCTCAATGTATGGATACAGATAACGTTTTGAAAGTGCAGCAGTAAAAGGGTTAGAGGTAAAGGTTATACATTGACAAGTATTGAAACAATATAATACAGGATTCACCATTTAGGTTGATGCAACCACAACATTAAGGTGTTTTAATGCATAAAATTCAAAATTACACTCATCAAAACTGACTTTGACATTTATTTAAATGATACCCAATTAATTTATTTTCAAGTGACTTTCAATTCTTCATAAAATACGTCTTTCGGTTATTCTTTGTAGAATAATCCTAATAAGGATTTTAAATTTATTTTTTAATAAATATAATTTTATACCTGCAATGCATGCTGTTAGAAAACAAGCAATATTTCCGGCTATCATGGCACGAATTATCATTTTCGACAAATCCGAACGGCGATGTGGAATCATTGTATTCAAAGAGCTCAGCAAGATCCCCACAGAACCAAAATTAGCAAAGCCACAAAGAGCATATGTAGCTATCACAACTGAGCGATTTTCCTATGAATATATTAATTTTTACAAATGTTTTACAACGAATTTAAATTTTCATTAAACCTAAAGATCAACGGAAATTTTCGGCACTGACACTACGAAATGTTAATATCAAGTATAAAGGAAATTTCCAAAAATTGTTTTACATAGGAAAATTAATTTTTGGTCTTTAAACCACAATGGAAATAAATGAAACATTTTAAACAAAATAACCCGATTAAGAGTGAATAAAAGAATAATGGATTTTACTGAATTTAAATTATTAAACTAAGGTTTTACTAAGACAATCTAAATATTTGTCACAAAATAAAATAATTTTTGAATATTTTTTTCTCTTGCTCTAAATATAACAATTAATTAATTAATTACTACATTTGTATTCCACACCCCCATGAAGAATTTCAATACGTTTAGGCACGGTGACTTTTTACCAATATGTCATTTATTTGTGCAACTGTCATTTGAGTAACTGATGTTTGATCTTAATATATACTAGCAAATAATATAAATTTATCAACAAACGCTTCTTCAAGATCTGAAGAATATATCTGAACTAATTCTTTGGTCTTTGAAATTATTTCATTATTTGTCATACTTCTATATACAACAAAATTAAACCTTTTATACAGTATTTGGTATGCTTCTCGTCGTTTAAGCATTTCAATTATAAACCTATCTACTATTACATAAAAGCTTGAATACGAAAGTTGTCTCTATCACTCAGGTTTAGGCTAGGATCTAAAACTTCGTCAAAAATCGAGATCTGGTTCACTTACTTGTACACATTCTTTATATTCTGATGTTGTTAGTTTTTTTTCCATGGCCTAAAAGTAGTGTACAAACACCCATCTTTCTCTCATGACACCAAGATCATAGGTTATAACTTATAAAAAAATTTGGTTTCATAATTCCCAGGCAAATAATTCTCAAGAAAATATTCTCGGAAAAATTCGCTCTCAAAAATTTCTCGGCAAAATAATTCTCGGGAAATAATTCTTTGTGAAAAAATATTTTCTGGAAATTCTCAGGAAAAATAATTCACGGTACTCTCAACTAAAAAATGTATTTTTGCAAACCTTGTAATAAAAATATTTCGAAATATCATAAAGCGAAATTCAATCAAATCTAATTCTAGTTTTATACAAATCCAAGTCAGTCATATCAGTTCCATATTTTTTATTAATTTCATTTAAATTTTCTATAATTTTTATAGCATAATGTCCAAATAGAAGTGTTGTTTTTCCATTTGATAAAATAAATCTTTTGTCATTATAATTATCAATAGATGTTTTTAATATTTCTTCAACATAAATATTATGATTTTTGGATTTTATGTTGCGAATAATGTCCACACGTTTTTCTGAATCTTTTTCCAAACAATTTTGGAAATCTTTGTATTTAATTTTTTTACTAACATTTTTCTTGATACTTTTATTTTTATTTTCCTCGAGTTTTATTTATTTCATGGCATATTGTTTCAATCTAATAGAAACAAGATTTAATATGGGATTATTAGGCTTCTCGTATTTATAAGTGAATAATTTACCCGAATTATTTATTAAATTATTTCACATCTCTGTTTTTTCAAAGATGTTATTAAAATTATTACACCGTAAAACTTTTAAGAAAAAAGAATCGGTGTCCATTAAATGTAAGGACAATCTATCTCCGAAATGTGGTTGAAGAATATTATAGAATGCATCATACATTTGCAGCTTTGATAACTCCAAGATGGTGAATCCAATAAAAATGGGCTTATTAAAATTTTTTCATAATTTCCCATTTCAATTGCAATCAAATCATTTGAAAACTTTTCACAGTTTTTAAATATTGGTCTTGACAATATTTTTCTGTATTTTTTCATTTCTTCCAAAAAATTCCCCAATAAACTAATATTAACATTCTTGTCAAAATTCTCCATCGTTTTTCCGAAGATAGAATTATTCAAAAATATGTACATCATTTCTCCGAAATCATCTTTTTTTTTCTTTGTCTCACTCCGCATTCTAAAAATATTTTCTATCTAACCCTTCATAAAGAGTTTTTGATTAAATTTAATAATATTATGAACCTTAGTATTCCCTGTTTTAAATAAAAATACAACAACTTATAGTGCTACAAATAATTTGTTCTATTATTTTGGCCATAAATTAATTTGGTTGTTCAATTTTTATTCTGGTTTTTATTTTTTGTCAGTGAGCCAGTTTACAAGTCGGTTTTCTCTAAATCCTCGTGTTCTTATTTAAACAAATAAATCGAAACCCAACACAGAATAACTTTATTAAACATCAATCAAAATTACAATTCAACATTAGATTTGCACCTTTCTTTCCAATAAATATTTTTCGCGAAGGTAGAAAACCCAAGGGGTAATCACCTTTTCTTAAAATTGGTTACAATTACTAGATTTTGTCTTCTGATCACTGACTGACTTATTCAGTCGATTTCTCTCTTGATTCTTCAACCAACTGGCGGCTTGTCTGTTTTTGAGCTCTCAATTTGGCGTTCAACCATGCCCGTTTCCCTCGTTCAGTATTGATATTTTTGATTAAATTTTAATTAATTTTGTACTTTTGTTGTTTGGAATTTTTTATTGATTTTAACAACATTTGTTATACTTTCCTTTTATATATATATATATATTTGGTTTTAGTATTAACTCCAACATATCTCTCCCCTTTATTAAGATTCGTCCTCAAATTTATTTATTTGTTAGTTAGTTATTTAAAATGGTAGAGTACTCTCAATATTATGTGACAATAATAAAACAATTTCTTATATAAAAGTTTGAATTGAAAGAAAGTTAGTTATTAAAAATTTATGAAAACTTTCAAATTGGAAAAGTGGCATAACAGTGCAGAAAAGGATACGCAGAATTATACTTTTAACAGAGTTGCAAAAACCTGACTATTTGTAAAAATAATATCAAAAACAAATTTTATTTAAAAAAAATTTTGACAATAATATTATTCATAAATTATATAATTTTTAAATTATTAAAAGTGGGAGAAATTAAAAATTAAATTATTTAATTTAAAAAATATTAAATATATTAAAATTCCGAAATATTCTTAATAAAACCAAAAATAGAAATACATGCCAGTTAATAAATAGTAAAATAAATTAAAGAAAAATTATTTTATTTTTTCAATTAACAAATTTCAGTTAAAAGATTATTTTCTAATTATTTAATTTATCAATGTTCTAAAAATTAATTGAAATTGTATCTAAATATTCACCTATTGATTATTGCTGTTTCGTTTATGAAAAGTCATTTATTATAAAGGAAATATTTATTTCCTTGTTTAATTTAATTAATTATTAATTGAAAAATAATTTTCATTCATTAACATCATTTTATAATCCAAAAATCACTTCTATCACCAAGATACCTAAATATTATTTATCACTCGCATGTAAAAAAAATATTCATGAAAATTATTTTTCGACAATGCAACGTTTAGTTTATAAAGTTTGATAAATTTTAAATTAATTAATTTAATTCCCCAGAATATTTCTAAGTTTGATGATTATTTTCGTCTGCAATTAAAAATTTTGGGAATTAGTTTTGTCTATAAAAATGAATACCGACAACAAAATGAGCATTCAGACAAATAGATAGTAATAAAAAAAGATTAGTGCTGATTGCAACGGGAGAACTAGGAATGAATATCAATATCAAAGATGCGAAAAAGCTGCTTGGATTCGAATTCAGTTCCTATGTCCACAATTGCCGTTTTCAATGAGTTTTATCGGTTCGACATTTGATGGCAATTATCCCTATTTCTATGTTTACTACAAGCTCAAAGGTTTATTTCATTTTATTTTTATTTGATATTTTAATTTTTGAATTCTCCGACATTGGAATATTTCGAATTCAAATAAATGTAAATATTTTCCCAATGATAATGCCATTTCGAATTTCCTTTAATTTTGTCTATTTGAACTATGCCACTTCGAATTTAGCGCTTTTAGATGTATCTATAGATGGGAGGCTGCCACCGAAGCGATTGCAGCTGCATAACTAACTTTTGGCTCAGTTTAAACATGATTTCTGGACTTGAATGTGATTTTTTTACATTTCATGGTCTTTTTAAGTTTCAACAAGGTATTTCCAACTTTTAAAATAATCTTTTGAAAGGAAACTGATCACTCGGCGGTATATGCAGTTTGTCGAAATAGAATACACTAGCCAGTCTCTTGCAACTTGCTGTCCATTGCTTAAAATTCGTAAATAAAAATATCCGCTTAATTTTCGACCAGAAATTTGTAATTATACAATTGCTTAGATGGACCTTGCTTTACCAAAAAACGCCATTGTTTAATCTCAAATTAAACAAATGTATAATACAAAATAATAATAAAAATTAAAATTAACAAATTGCACTTAACTATAAAATTACCAAATATGAAATATTTTTCTTTAAACACAAACAGATTCTACATAATATAAACTTGGACTTGTTATCACTACAAACAAATTTTTAAGAATAATATAATTGTGTAACGAAACCGCCTTTTATAATTAGAGGCTATAAACAAGTAAATGTATGAACAAATAGGTTGAATACCTTCCGCGGAATTTGCGAAGAAGCTAGAGACTGAGCTTTGAGAGCGATATGCAGAAGGCGGTAGCATAATAGGCGGCACATCCTAATTCTTGTTTAAACAATTTCAAGCGCCTTCCTGCGTGCTTTTCTATGTTGTCCTTGACATAGATACCTTTTCTTTGTTGTTATTTAAGTAAACATGCCTCTCTTTTGTGGTTGTTTTTATCAGAAGTAAGGATTACAAATATGTTTTAGCATTCCGGCAAAAACAGTAAATAAGAAATGTAAATTTCATGGTAATTTTAAACAGAAATACCGTATATACTCGTGTATAAGTTGAGAAATTTACGTCAAACTTTCAAGTCAAAATATCCACTTCGACTTATACGCGGGTCAAAAAACGTACGAATTAATTTTTAATGAAATCATTAAACCTTTTTTTATTTTTGTTACTTCGACTTATACACGGGTTTCCAATTTAGGATTTAAAAACCTCTTAAAATTTATTCGACTTATACGCGAGTATATACGGTAAGTATAAATTTCGATTAATTGGTTATTTAACTTATCAATATTTTGTCACATCAACAGACAAAATGCCTCCCTTTATGTTTTCTGTTCAGGTTATCAGCCCCTGCTCTCCTGCAGCATAACAGATAGTATCATGTCTGCTTAACACAGCAATTTTGTTCTCCAAAAGAAATGATTAATGAAGTCAACAAAATTTTAATTTAATAGATATATAAAAAATATTATTTTTTAAAACTTTAACATTTAAAATTTAATTTAATAATTTAAAAAATTTTTTATTAATTATTTAATTTAACACAACAATCAATACATACAATACATAAAAGCTTATTTAAAAACACTCAACACACAAGTATTTACTGCATTCTGCACATTAATTTTCGGATTCAATGATTTTATCAACAACGCCTCACAAATCACACGTTCCCAATAATTATCGATAATTATCGACAATTTTTAATTATCGATTACAATTATCGATAATTATTGGGAACGCGTGATTTGTGAGGCGTTGTTGATAAAATCATTGAATCCGAAAATTAATGTGCAGAATGCAGTAAATACTTGTGTGTTGAGTGTTTTTAAATAAGCTTTTGTGTATTGTATGTATTGATTGTTGTGTTAAATTAAATAATTAATAAAAAATTTTTTAAATTATTAAATTAAATTTTAATAGATATATAATTATTGGATTCATCTTCATCTTCATTAATTTGTAATTTATCTATATCTTTTCTGTTAAATTTGACACATTTAGGAATTGGAATTTTGAGTTTTGCATATTTGTAATTTACGAATATAGTTTTTTTAGAATATAAATTTAAATGTTAATGCAATATTAAATATATTAATAAACTAATTGTAACAAATAATATACTTGTATTATTCCTCCGTGAAGTGTAACATTAGTACCATTGTTATAATTAATAAAAATATCATCATATCCATAGGCAACCTTAGCAAAAGTTTGATTTACCGAATCTAGAACTTTCCGGTTTGATAATAAAATACCTGTGATTAAAATCTAAATTATATGGCGAAATTTAATGTTTAAATATATAAAAATACAATATCATTTTTGGAATATTAGTTTTAGATCATATTCTGACATTTGGCACTAATGACGGGAAATTGAAAATTTTAGCAATTTATTATTATTATTATTATTATTATTATTATTATTATTATTATTATTATTATTATTATTATTATTATTATTATTATTATTATTATTATTATTATTATTATTCATTCACATTTTATAATAAATAATTAATTATAATTATTAAATACAATTTTTAATTAATATTGTTAAACACGTTATTTCAAATTGATTAATGTTTTCACATTAAATTATTTACTTAATTTTTATATTGTTCAATTTTTGTTTAATTTATCGGTGAAATGCTTGTGAAATTTCATAAAGATTTTTTTTTCAAAGATTTTACAGCAGTGAAAAACTGAATTATAGTAAAATGTTTGCTTATCAATAAAAATCACATAACAGTTTTACTACTGATATCTATTGTTTTCATTTCTATTTAAAATTCCGAGTTAAATGTCTACAATTAAAACAATTAATAAAATACTACCTAGCTTTTGAAAGGCTATAAATTCATTAAGAAACGTTTTGACTCCAATTAATTCGGCAACCTTTCGACAGTCACTAAAATGAACTCCCATGAAAAGTGATAGTGGCCAGAATATAAAGGAGCACAGCAACTGAAACAACAAATAAATGAAAATTTTTAACCAATAATAAATATTAATATGAATTTATTCTAATAATTATTTTCTCATACTTCAAAAGATAACTTTTTACTCATACAAGCTCTTTCACCTAACCAAGCCAGAATTGAATTAAAGAATGCCAAAATCGCCACAAAAGCAATTAAATTAACGGCAATGTTAGCAACAAGTGGAATGCTTTCAGTCGCTCCAGAAGTTATGGCTTCAACAACATTTTTGTAGGGACTTTAAAATATATATTTAGCAATAAATTAAATAAATGATATAACCTTTTCGCCAAATTTTTAATATCTTTTTTTGTATTCTTGGACTTTTTCGTTTCTGGATAAATTAATTTTGATATTGCTAGTGCAGCGGGGGCTGACATGACACTTGCTGATATCAAATGATTTGCTGGTGCCTAAGTGAGATTGGATTTATAACAAAATTAGGTTTTTTGAAAAAAATGATAAACCGGTCAGATTTAATTTAGATCAGACATGTATGACAAGAGGTTCCGGGTCACATGGTTTTGATATTAACATTTATTAAAATAATAGAGTTCAAACTTAGATACAGCGCAGCTAAAGTAAGCGAACAAAAAGTGAAGTGTTGATTTAAAATATTTCGTGATGGTGAAAGTCTCAACTAAAATTGATAGCGAAGTTTTGAAAACCTTAGTAGAAGAAGATGCATGTCAAACATCTCGAGAACATACATACAGAATGTAAGTTAATCATAAAACAATATTACGAAATCTCCAAGTCATAGCTAATGTCAAAAATGGATAAATGGGTTCCGACAGAAACAAGTTGGACAGACATAATACATTTTCTTCACATCTTACAAGAAATAACAGTGAACTATTTCTGGAAAGAATAGTGACGTGTGACAAAAATGGATATTGTACAATAATTGTAAAAGATCAGCTCAATAATTAGATAAGAATGAATCCTCAAAACATTCTCCAAAGTTTTCACTACGTCCCAAGAAGTTGCTGTTTACAGTTTAGTGGGATATACATGGTGTAATTGATTATTCTCTTCTACCATGCGGAGTAAACATGAAGGCAGAAAAGTATTGTTACTATATTGAACAAATGTATGACAAATTAAAAATACAGTGAACAGTACTCATGAATTGACAAGGAAATAATCCTTTACACGACAATGCAAGACCTCAAATACCACATATAAAAGTTTTAAAAACAAACAAATCAAAACAGCAGTTTATTGACTCGAATAAATTACATTTCTTAAAAAACGGCCTTAACACTCATGAAAATTGTTGGTAAATGTTTTCTAAATTAAATAAATATTACAGTTGAACTTCCGATATCGGGACAGTAAAATTCAAAAAATGCCCCGAAAATAGAAGTTGTCCCGATTTTGGAAGCTGGACTGTAGTTTGTTTGGTAACATCTTGCCATGTAAGTTTCATCCATATTAGTGTCTGGGGAAGTTTGATTTCTTTTAAATTTTCATAGGAAGTATTACTATCAGAATCGATATAAATTGCTGCAAAAAGTTTCGCTTGTTTTTTGATTTAAATGACTTAAATATTCACATTAAACTCGTACAATTCTTCGGAAAATAAACAAGTTTGACATTACTAAGATTTAACAAACTATGTGAAGTGGCATTATCAATCAAAAGAATAATTTTCCTACCAAAACATGTCATTTCCGAATTCAACTGATTCAATATTCTGTGAAAAATTCCCGTTGTCATTACACCTTTAGCAGAACTGTAATAACCAACTAATTTTTTACGATGAATATTTTTTAGACATTTTGGATTTGTACTCTTCCCGATGAATATATTCTTTAATTTCTCACCAACAGCACTACAAATCAATTCAATCGTCACGCGATCAAGACGTGGTTTGAAATTTCCAGCAAATTCATCATCGAATAACAAACCTTTTGATGGAAACAACTTTGTACACAGTGCAGTTTCGTCAAGATTGAAAATGTTTTCAGGCTCATATCTAACAATTAAAATTTTAAATTACAACTTAAATGCCTCTGTTGACTTGTAGTCAGCTGAATTCTTCTAGTCGAACAATATCGTAAATGGTATGTGGTTTCTTGCCTTGAATTTATCTAACCGCCATGAGCTTGCTTTAAATTTCAAACAATTAAATTTCATCTCAAATTTTTCAACTACCATACGCAGAGTGGGTCCATATTTATCCATAAAAACATTATTTTAACAGCTTAAATCATTAACAGAGTTCATTTTTTGTATAGAACCGTATAATTAATCGATTTTTAAGAGTGATCCATTATAAGATTGGGTTGGAATATGGATGGTGCTCAATTATAAAGAAACGCAAGTTATAGGAATTATGATATTGCAGTTAAAAATGGACCATCTTCTATTAAATTGCCTCGATATAGAGAGTACTCCGATTCCAGAATGTGCCATGTATAAAAGTGCCCCGATTTTGGAAGTTGGACTGTATTTTGATCAATAAAATTGTGAGAAATTTGAATTTTAAGAAGATTTAAAATAAATTGTTGAGAACCAGGAAGTAGTTAGAAAAAAATCTGCGTATTGAATTAATGAACCAGAGGTAGTTGAGAAATTCAAATCAAGTTATTGGATCAATTTTGCGAATCGCCCCTTACCGGCAATAGTCAAATGGTTGAGTTCTTAGAGTATTGTCATTATTTTGCTATTCCTCTTAAAGGGTTTTAATTAGCATTTGAAACATTTGAAGTGTATTGAAAATTTGCATCGTTGAATTCGTTATAATCAATTGTGTTTTGTCATTGTCATGATTAAATAACACGCTCGGAGTCAGATCAGTAATTGGCAGTTTAATAATCACCAACCAACTACAATAAACCCAAATATAAATAAATAGGAAAGCAAGGGACTAATAATACCACTAGGGTTAGTTTTTAACCCATGATCCTAGGATTTATACTCGACCAATTTTTATGTGAGTGGCCCACAATAGACTAGCAATATTTTGTTGGATCATCAAATAATTCATGTTGGACATGACTTATTTAACTAACGAATATTCATTCCTTACATATCTTTTCATTTCCAAGACTTTCTAATTTCTAATTAATAAAAATTTTCAGAAAAGGATTTCTGCTTATAATTTAGCATAACCAACAAGAGAAGCAAAACAAATATATATATGTAGTTTCCATTTTGTTTAATAACTTTTACACAGCGCTTCCTCAGTTCTACAATTTTCTTTGTTAATTTCTCAGGGGTCACCTGAGATATGAACTTTTGAAGTGACTGCTCAATTACATTGATATTTTCAAAACACTTGTCTCTTCGAAAGAAAATGTGTCGATCTTCTAAATTCATATCAAAAGAATAAGCTGGTTAAGGCGACATCTTAATTCCTTTGTGGTTTAAAATTTCTTAAGTAGCAATACCTGCATGCGGAGTAGCATTATCATGTATCCAGAAAGTTAAGTGTCTTTGCACAGCATCAATGTTCAATTTGGTTGTTACATTTTCAATAAAATCGGTGTTTCGTTAAGAGTGTATATTGCAACCATTATAGAGAAACTCAAAATAGCGCTCACCAACAAAGTTCTATGTGTAAATTAAATGAACTTACTTAGTCATCAGCTATCCCTGAAACCATCAAAATGAAACAATGTTCTTGCCTGTGGATAAATTCACTTTTCATTGTGTTGAGGTCCGTAAATTAAATTAAAATTTAAATTAAAATTAGGCTAATAATTCAAATAGAAAGTAAGCGAAGATAAAAGACAAATAAAAGCGGGATCATGCACAGAATCAATAGTAAAGGAAAGTGTGATGGAAGCAGTATTAGAAAATGCCAAAAGTAATTACGAAAGGCAAGAATCCGGAAATCCGAGAAAAATCAATAAATGGTAAAATCATCGAAATCGAATGGGGAAAACGGGACAGGTATAGATTAGCTAATGGTCAACAAGATGATGATTAGGGATTTATCAGAAAATGGTTAGGAAAGGTCGAAAAGCACTCAAATGTATGAAAACAGAAAACGTTAATTAATTAATTAATTGGCTAATGGAAGACCCAAGCTAATGGGAAACCCGAGTCTATGGGGCTTTGGCGGTTCTTTATTAAAAATGTTGGAGGATAGATCACTTATCTTTTGTATTTCTTCTTAGAGTTCTATTTTGTTAGTTGAACATAATGCACCACTATGTCCTTTATTCAGGCAAACAAGCAAATTCATATCATCTAAGGACACAATCCAAAATTAATTTCATGCTTAGTTACCAAACGCAAGCATTTTACTATATAGGTCTTAAATATGCTTCAATGACCAAATGCTGCCTTTTGTTATCCTTTTAATATTTACATATTACATTTTAGAATTAATTAAACTGTTTGCATCAACTTATGAGATCAGCTTTTATAATTTCCATACAATTAACTAATTTTAATGCAAATATTATAATTCGATCAGTAAATTCTCTTTTATAAAATCTTTTTCCTCACTGATTTATTTTCCTTTTCATTATCGATCAATATTTTATATTATATTCGACACGAATTTTCTTTAATACATTTAGAAAAATAATAAATATCATACTCCGAAGCCAATATAAGCCCCCAAAACTGATCCGGCAATTGTAGCAAATCCTCCAGTCATCACAGCGTGCAATTCTGAATTTGTCATTCGACCAACAAGTGGCCTGATTAATAATGGGCTTTCACACTTAATAATAATATAGAATCACATATTTGTGTGACAATTATTTACCATTCCTAGAAATATGTTGCCCGCTGCATTTAAACTTTCTCCACAAGTTGTTCCCATTAATTTCTGCATTACACCTCCCAAAGAAATTACCAAGAATTGAATGACGCCCAGATAATACAGTACTGATATTATGCTTGATAAAAATACTATTATTGGCAAAATCTAAAAATTTTATTTTTATGAATAATGAATAGATAATAGTATAAAGTAATGATTTCTTGGTAGCAGCATTTATTATTTAAAACAATAAAATGATAATTTAAGCTTTTGCTGCGAATAATCTCATTGACAAGGACAATCTTATAGTCGAAAATCTTTTCATTAAATACATTATTCGCAGTAAAAGGCTTAAATTAGCACTATTGTTTTGAATAGATAAAAGTGATAAAATTATTAAAAATAATTTTGAATAATATATAATTTTCAATTCCTAATGTTGATGAGGTGCTGGACTCGTTATATGGGTCAATGTATTTTAGTTCAATTGATTTAGGAAATGCGTATTATCAAGTCAAATCTAGAGAAGACTCAAAAGAACAAATAAGATTTTCCACAAAATATGGGCAATTTTGTTTTAATAAAATGCTATTTGGCATAGCAGCACCCATCAAAATTTAAGAAATTAATATCTACCCTAATTGGAGATATGATGTGGAAGGAAGGATTTGTAAATTTAGATGATATTTAATTTTTTCAAATACAATTTAATGAACATAAGAAACGTATTGAAAGATTATTTAAAGGAATTAGCGATTCAGGATTGAAGTTAATTTCGATAAATGTAAATTTTTAGTAACAGAATTAAGTTTTCTTGGACATGTGATAAATATAAGTGTTAAAACTGACCCTTAGTGTTATGATTCCTTTTAAAAACCTCATTGTGTAAAACATCTCCATAGTTTTTTTAGGAATAACCAAATATTACTAAAATCTACTCAAGAATATAAAAAAATTAATTACGTCTTTTAAAAAAATATTCAATAGTTTAATGAGTGTGAAAAAGTTTTTAGAAAATGTAAATTGAATGGCGAATGTATGGTATTCTAAATAAAATTACGTAAATATACTTGAATTTCATTGGATATACGTTTAACTGATGATTTATGTCTTCTATCAAGAAATCAATTTTCCATTTTTCCACTGAAGATTAGTTTTTATAAAATAAAATTACAATTCAATAAAGAAGTGACTTTATAAATTTCATTTTTAGGATTCATTGAAATCGATATGCTCATAAAAGTTATTGTAATTTTATTCACTTTTTTGTTTTAACTAGTAAAATATTACCGAAGAATTGTTAATAATAATGTTGGTTTCATATCTGTCGACAAATAATATGGATATTTGTTTGTATAAAGTGGGACTTAAGCATGAAATTTTAAGTATTTTTATGAATAAGGTTAATGTAAAGTTACAAATAACAAAATTATTTCAAAATATACTTCAAATTGAGAATTTTGGGGAAAACATTCAATTAATTTTTAACTAGGTACAAAATTGCGATATACCACTTTAAAATTCAATTTTCTATTTGCAGGAAAATGTGTACACTGACTGATGCAAACACACACAGACACTTGTCATTGGTATACAGTCATACTCGCCGAACTAATACATCTGGATGTGATTGCAGCCATTAATTTCAAATTAAATTGAAAAGATATATAAAACCAAAAAATTACCAAGTAGGTTATAAAGTTTGTTTATAGCAGATTCAATTTGGAAGTGATGTGTTTTAAAATATGTTTTAAAATATTTTTAAAATTTGCCTTTACCTTTCACTCTGAAAATAAACACTTAGAATCTTGACCTAAAGTCCTCAGACAACAACTTAAACATTTAAAATCGATACTTACTCGAAAAGCTACAAAATGTTTAGCAAAATCCTCTCCGAAAACCATAATGCATCCGGCTTCTGTGTGATTTAAGAAATTTGTTACTCTATCGCCGATGAATCTAAAGATTTCGTATCCAAACGATGTCGTTAGAATTAACAATGCAAGCAAAAATTGTAGCAAAATTCCTGTTGTAACCGGCTTCCAATTAATCTAATATGACATTTTATTGAAAATATTTTAATAAAACATAATTGAAATACTGACAGTTTGAAACTATATTTTTTATAATTTCTTGAATTATAATAAATATTAAATTAATTATTTATAAATTAACTAAATAAATTTAATTCTGCCAAGTTCTTACAACAATATTTGGAATTGTTAATATTATAAGTAAAATATATTATTTTCTTCGCCACTAATCGAATATTTATTCTGATTATTATGCATTGTATGTCTGAATGTCAAAGGTGTAATATACTATTATATTCGGGGTTATTTCATTTCAATGGCTCCAGTGTCATCCGATACTGACGTCTTTAAATAATAGAAAAATTTGTGAAGAGCTAACAATTAAGAGTTGAATGAATTCAGAAAAATATTAAATGTTCAATTTACACGCTGACGGATACAAATATTTAGGGAAGTCTTCAAATTATGACACAATTTATAGAAATTCATGATGTTAAATGAATGAAATCGCTGTTAAAACGATCCAACCATAGTACCATTTCAAATAGACTACGGCTACAGCCATCGTGTCTCCGAATTTAAAATTTGAAATGATGATCATGCCGCATTTAATCGTCAAGGTGCTAGAAAGGATTGTGTACTTCATGATTTGTGAAAGAAAATTGATGCAGCTTATTTCTAAGATTTGCAAATTGTCGGAATTTTAATAAGATGTTTATTGAGGATTGTGCTAT
The DNA here is from genome assembly GCA_959609185.1 of Schmidtea polychroa. Taxonomy (NCBI): domain Eukaryota; kingdom Metazoa; phylum Platyhelminthes; order Tricladida; family Dugesiidae; genus Schmidtea; species Schmidtea polychroa. The sequence goes on along the minus strand of CAUHTR010007618.1, from coordinate 189,835 downwards.
TCCTGTTAAAAATAAACTTTTCATTTTAATGTGACTAGACATTGTTTTAATGTTAAGGAAGCAAAATAAATTCCACGTTTAGGACAAGTGTGAGATTTGATTTTTTCTTTGATACTTGGGCAACAGTTATCCTAGGGCATGTCAACAACGCCGAATGCAAGACTTTGAAATAATGAAGTATATTTGAAATTCTCGTTTTCAACCGAAGCTATAGGCGAATAACTTTATTATTATTATTATTATTATTATTATTATTATTATTATTATTATTATTATTATTATTATTATTATTATTATTATTATTATTATTATTATTATTATAGTTAATATGTATTGTAATTCATTGCTAAATTATTATCATGTTCTGTTATAGTAAGTATATTACGTGAGAAAATGAACAGTGTTGCTTTAGTGAAAATTATTTTTTTAATAAAACTTTAAGCAAAAGATTTTTAATGATTTATAAAACTATATATTTAAATTCTAAATAAAGTAATTAAATTTACCATATGAGGAGCTGTAGATAGACAAAATGATATTAAAATAAGAATAAGGATTCCACTAAGTGATACCAAATTATATGGATTGTATACAATGGCTATATAAAAAATGTATATTCCAATCAACACCCATAGAAGCCAATAAAATATCCATTGGAATTTTCTAAAATATTTATATTTATTTATAGTAATTTATTATGTAACTACTTTAAAATAAATATTACGTAAAAATATACAATTTAAATACATTACAAATTTATTAAGTTTATTTATATATTTGTTAATTGACGTATATCTACCTCCAATTTTGTGGTGGTTCATCTCAGGTGACTTTCAAATATTTTCACAAAAAATGATCCAGAAAATTGTTTTTCTTAAATTTCTTAAATTGCATTCATGTGAATTCGAATGTTTTATTGTCTGATTTTTTGTAAAATATACAAAATAATCCTTTGTAAGTAATTTTACATTTCAGAATAATTATAATGATTTAACAGTGTTGTCAGATTATTACTACGCCGAACCGGGACGTCTGGCAACACTAAAATATTTTATATTATTAGTATCACAATAATTGCAAATTTATTATTATTAAACAGCAACACAACTCGACTAAACCGCACTTGCTGCACATGGACTTTTTATAATTTCATCAATTTTTATTCAAAAACTTTAAACCGGGACAATGACTTGAAAAATCGTGACTATTCCAGAAAACCTGGCAACACTATTAAATAATAATTATTTAGAAAGTTTTCATATAATGGCAAAATATATATTAAAATCATGTTATTAAAAAAATATCTGAACTAGCTTTAACTCATGAAAACCACGTGAAGTACTGACACAATTTATAATAATGATTGTCATGAGAAAGTTGAGTTTGTAACTAAGTTATACAGATATGTATCTATAATGGTGTTGCTATGCGTAACCATGCCAACGTCAATAAACGTTAAGGAGGTACGTACAATGGCATCAGTATGTTGATGAGTCTTCACAAATTTGTTACTTAAGATTCCTTGACATTGTACAGAATTATAGAATTATTAAATTATATATTAATTAATTTCTGTGATTTTTATGGATTTCAACTAAATTAGTTAAAAAAGTAATAACTATAAAAACACTTTCAATAAACCCATTGCAATAATTACCTGTAAAGTTGGTTACTAGCACAACTCTTCAATATATTATTCGAGAACTTAACTTGTTTATATTTGCAGATTGCCATGACAACCTTGTAAATAACAACAGCGTACAAAATTAAACTGAACCAGATCAATCTAATGTTGTCTTCAATAATGAATAGAGTTCGATTTTTGAAATTACATTTAATGCTCCAAATAAAAAAGACTGTGTAGAAAATCAAAATTATCAAAGCAGTTATCCATTGAATTGGTTGTCTATTAGTCAAGAAGAATCTAGAAAGGGTTTCAGAGAACTTTTCCAAATGAATAGAAAAAGAATTTGATTTTTTCTGGAAGAGCTTCAAAATCGCTTTCAAAATACAATTTTCCTGGTGAATCGCAATCTAATTCAGTTTTTTCATTTACTTTTTGTTGAAAATCAAGTTTCATAGTATTCTGAAATGAGAATATTTTATTCAGCAATCATTCAATAACACCCAACAATATATTAACTTTATTTACCCTAGAACATTATAACATAATAACTTTTCACAGTATCGTTCTCTCTTTTACATAAATGGTAACACTTCCCTAAAGGAGAACATTTTGTTTTAATTTTCATTTTAGTGAATGATGTTGTGATTTTATACGACTTCACTTATTTTATAATTTCTTTAAGGTTTTTTTTACCAGAGTAATCATAATATTTACATATGAATATATTATAAAATCGTTTTTCAAATTTCACCACTGATTTCTTTTCAATTGACATTGTAATTATTAAAAAGCTTGATTATGAATCAGTAAAGATATCATTGTTTTTGTGAATATCAAAATAACATCGATATATTTACTGATTCATAGTCAAGCTTTTTAATAAATACAATATAAATATATAGCAAACAATTTATTCAATAACTTATTTATATTGTAAGTTTTATTAATGAAATCTTCTTCCGTAACAGATTATGGTAATCTTGTCCTACCAGCAACTTTCAGGAACTTGTTCAATTTATTCTACTTCAGAATCAACCTTTGATGATTCATTAGACTTGTTGGAAAATAATTTGAAAAAGAAGTGTCCAATTAGGTTATATAAACAAATATATATTTTTATACATACTTAATTTTATTTGTATTTAATTTAAATTTAAATTGTAAATATTTATAAATTTACTTATATTAATATATTTTATAAAATAACGATAAAAGTGTGGCCAACAAACCTTTATTTACATCATTTCCCGCATAATTTATTGATAATTTGTTTTAGTGATGTTGATTAATTTTTTGAAAGTAAATATACTTTATCTGCCATGGCTTAAAGAAAGTTCTATGGCGTGAAAAAAATTCGGTGAAACTTTAAAAAATATTTGGGTAAAATCAGCAGGAATTTTCAAGTTCATATCATTATGAAGAAAGACAGTTCATTACAATCAGAGAATACATAAACGCATTGATAATAAAAAAAAGAAGGAAAGTTGGAGATATTAGAAAAGATTGAATACACATTGAATAGTACAATTAAGAAAAAGATGAGAGTAAGCCAAGCAGAAATTATATTTGGTAAGGAAAATATAAGATCAAAATGATATAATAACAATGTAATAAATTCAGATAGCATAGTAAAGTAAAACAGTTACAAACTTTGAAATATAAAATAAAATCCTAATAAAAGGAAAATTTGAGATAAATATCCAATCGTATCCTATAATAAAGAAAATACATAAAAGACATAAAAGGCAAAACGAGTATCAGAAATATTGAGATGATGAAAAATTCTAGAAAATCTGGATATAAGAGAAAGTCTGAATATTTTGAAATTTAAAAATGTTATTGCAGCCATGCTTTTTTAATAAATTATGAGCTGTCATAATATTAAATTTCATTATAAAATGCTTTTAGTGCTTTTTCCAAGTTCCTGGAGCGAAAAATAGGTCGAAAATAGTAACTTATTCATAATTACTTTTATTATTATTATTATTATTATTATTATTATTATTATTATTAATAATATTACATTATATATTATTATTATTATTATTATTATTATTATTATTATTATTATTATTATTATTATTATTATCATTATTATTATTATTATTATTATTATTATTATTATTATTATTATTATTAATATAATTACATTATTATTAACAAATGATGTCAATTTCAATAAGTTGACAATTCACAGGATGATTTTTTTTTGATAAATTTTATTTAAAATAAAAATGAATTTATTTAATTCTTAAGTGTTTACTATTTTACTAGAAGGCATTTTATTAGGTTTATTCCAAAATATTTCTTTAAAGTAATTTTCACACTTAGGTGTATTTATTTGACTATAATAGAGGAACACTGGACTCACCAACAATTATTTATTCAGTAATATTAGAATAGATGGATATTTGTTATAATAATCTTTAATGACATACATGACAGGGTTCTGTTTAATATTAAATCTTTTAATTTGAAACATTTCATTACTCCAATTAGTATCGAAAATTTTATGGAATGATGATGCGATATTTTATATATTCGAGCATAATTATCGACTTTATTCTTAAATTTATACTTAAAGTGTTTCAATTTTTTCTTATGATATAAATCGATATCAATTCGTTTAATTGTTTATGTGGTGCATGATTATAATTATGTAAAATTTATAAAGTAGATGGATTGGGCACCGCTAGAACAGGACTCCGCTAGCACAACCCCCCCCCGGGGTAAAAAATTTTTCTAAGTCTAAAAGTACATTTTTTTTTCAAGGTCATTTGTAGAACAAAGACATATGACTCATCAAGGTCATTGAAACAAAGACCATGACTCATCGGATGACTCATAAAATTTTCAAGGTCATTTGTAGAACAAAGACCATGACTCATTCAAGGTCATATGACTCATTCAAGGTCATTTAAACAAAGACCATGACTCATTCAAGGTCATTCTCAAGGTCGTATGACTCATTCAAGGTCATTTTCAAGGTCGTATGACTCATTCAAGGTCATTTTCAAGGTCGTATGACTCATAAAATTTTCAAGGTCATTTGTAGAACAAAGACATTTTTTTTCAAGGTCATTTGTAGAACAAAGACATTTTTTTTTTCAAGGTCATTTGTAGAACAAAGACATTTTTTTTTTCAAGGTCATTTGTAGAACAAAGACATTTATTTTCAAGGTCATATTATTATTTTTCAAAAATATTATTATTTTTATTATTATTTTTCAAAATATTATTAACTGTGCCAGCGGAGTCCTACTTTTCGGGCGCCAGAACTTTTTGAGTTTTCAAAATTATTTAAATATTGATACATCATTTTGAAGCTTGGTGCAAGACCTTTCGAATGAGCTATTGAAAGTATCATCATCATCACTATTCATAAAGTTATTAACATTTTCCCGAGACCATTTTTCAAGGTCATATAATTATTATTTTTCAAAAATATTATTAACTGTGCTAGCGGAGTCCTACTTTTCGGGGCGCCAGAACTTTTTGAGTTTTCAAAATTAATTAACAATTGATACATCATTTTGAAGCCCAGACGGAGATCTATCTTTTGAGCCATAGAAATAATTTTTATCATTAGTAGTATAAAAGTTATTAACATTTTCCCGAGACCATTTTTCAAGGTCATTTGACTATTTTATTATTATTTTTCAAAATATTATTATTTTCAAGGTCATATTATTATTTTTCAAAATATTATTATTTTCAAGGTCATATTATTATTTTTCAAAATATTATTATTTTCAAGGTCATTTGTAGAACAAAGACATTTATTTTCAAGGTCATTTGTAGAACAAAGACATTTATTTTTTCAAGGTCATATTATTATTTTTCAAAATATTATTATTTTCAAGGTCATTTGTAGAACAAAGACATTTATTTTTTCAAGGTCATATTATTATTTTTCAAAATATTATTATTTTCAAGGTCATTTGTAGACAAAGGACATTTAATTTTTCAAGGTCATATTATTATTTTCAAAATATTATTATTTTCAAGGTCATTTGTAGAACAAAGACATTTATTTTTTCAAGGTCATATTATTATTTTTCAAAATATTATTATTTTCAAGGTCATTTGTAGAACAAAGACATTTATTTTCAAGGTCATCTGTAGAACAAAGACATTTATTTTCAAGGTCATATTATTATTTTTAAATTTTTAAAGGTTCCCGCCAACGAAAATTATTCATCGATAGCTCATTTTAAAGCTCAATCCAAGACCTTTCGAATGAGCCATATATCTCGTTATTCCAATTATTATTTCTAAAGATATTATTATTATTATTATTATTATTATTATTAATATTATTATTATTATTATTATTATTATTATTATTATTATTATTATTATTATTATTATTATTATTATTATTATTATTATTATTATTATTATTATTATTATTATTATTATTATTAATCTATATACTCCGAGTCTATATACTCATAGTCTATCCGACAAATATTTTGTCCCCCTATGGGTAATGCTCACAAGGGTACTGCTCACGCTCAACAAATCAACAAAACATACATTTATTTAAACAATAAAATAATGTAAAATTAACAAAGGTAAACTAAATATTGATGTACTATTCGCAGCAATATTGTTTGAAATTGGTAACGTAGAATTGATTTTCAGAGATTCTATTGATCCTTTGATTGTTTGAATTTCTCTTAATAATAATTCAATCTTTTTAACAAATAATCATGCTTCTATCAATTATTTTCATATTCATTTTATTTTCAACAATAGAGTTATTGAAAACCTTAATATGATCAATCAATTCAAATTTTATATTTTGTATATATTCAAATGATAGTTCATACTGTTTTCTAATTCTCCAATCTTTGAGATATTCTTTTTCCTGGATGCTTTGACCATTTTGGTTTGTCGAGAATATATAAAATATCCATCAACTTGGCTGTATTCGGACAAACACATATTGATTTATTAAAAGACTCCACTGTTATTGTTGTATTGTGTGAGCACACACTCGTTATAATAATTAGCAATATGAATATAGTTTTCATGGTGTATCAAATCAAAACCTTTCTTTTACATTTATAGTCTATCAACCAATCAAAATCATCCGGTATTAGTATAAATAAACATCATATTTTAAATTATTGTAAAAATGTCTCAATTTATGGAAAATCTTTTAAGGGAAATCGTCAACAATAATATTATGAAAGCCTAAGTTTCCTGGTCGAACGGACCGAAAAGATAATCGAAGGAAATCATATCGATTATCAAGATATGATCAATTGTGATTGCCTGGAAACGAAAAAATTCTATTTTAATAGGATTTTAATTGTCTATGCGACGATCAGATGAAGTGGACCCGAATACTAGTAGGGTTCGCTTATATGGAAAATAATAATCGAAAGAAGTCTATGGGACTCTGAACACTATTATCAGTGGTCTCAAGAAGTAATACTTTTTAAATCTATATTTTATTGATATTTATTTTCTAGATAATCAAGTCAAAGTTTCAGCCCTGGATTGAAGCCAATGGCGGCTGGGGCGTCTTGAATCAACTCGCCAGAAATGCGAAAGAAATAGATCGCCAGAAAATTAAATTTAAAAAACTATATAAAACTTGCAACAGGTGTTGCTATTTTGTATGTTTTATGTCGATTTTTTAAATAAAAATTTGTATAGTTATTTTGTTTGATTTTTAAATAAAAGTTTAAATAAAAGTTTAAATAAATTTACAGACACTAAGATTTATTAATTAAACACATTCACAGTCGTCATCTCCACATTTCATTATATTTTCAACGACATGATCAATACAATCATTCGTAATATTATCTTTAGATTCATCTTTAGGTTCCTCTATAGGTTCATCTATAGGTTCATAGATTTCCTCTTGAGTTCTTCCTCATCAATTTCTTGAGTTTTCTTCCTCATCATCAAATCCTGTATCTTGACTCTCAACTAACCAGTCGATATTTAAGGCATTTGTAATAGATAATATGTCCTCAATTTTCACACCAGATATTTCTGCTAACTTTTCCAACAAAAAGTTGATTAAAAATTCTAAATAATAAATAATTTGGTAATTAATTAATCATGTTAACCTTTTTCTGCAGTCATTTTCATCACTTTAAAACTATATTATACGTTTGTTTATAGATTTTCTTTGTTAAATTTGCATGTCATTTGCATTTATGTTGCAATTAATAAAGAGAAAAACAAATCTGACTAATACATTTATTAAATATAACATTAAAATATTTGTGAAAGTCTAGCAGACATAATTTTCCAAATAGGAGAATATACATCATTATTATCAACTTTATATCCCTGGATTGCAATTGTTATATACCAATTTTCATTTTCTTTGAAACTGATTTCATCAAAAGCATCATAAAATCTTGCATATCTATTGTTGAACCATGGCATGTTGATTACATGATAGATTCGAATCTATCCGTTTAAAAACATCATCAATAGTTTTGACATCAATCATTGAAAGCGTGCCGGATAAGAATTGAAATTTAGTTGGAATTAGCTTGACTGGTGCAACCAATTTCATATTGATTTCTTCTTTCAAAAATACATTTTATAGTTGTGGAACATTTGAACTGGTTGTACCATTTCTTTTGGTTTTTCGGTGCTTGAAATTTTCTTGGGTCATCGTGAATAATGAATAAATTGAAATGTTACAGGGTTTTTATACCTTTGACTCCTGCATATCAACCAATCAGATTATAGCATGCTTTGTTTAAATTGCATTCAAATGCATCGATGTTGCATTGTTACATGTTTTGTTATATGTTTTATTATTAATGTTTTAATTATTACATGTTCTATTTACAGAATTATTATTTCATTATTATTAATGTTTTTACTATTATCATTATTATTAATGTTTTACTATTATTACTATTATTAATATTACTACTATTATCAAATATATAAAACTAAATAATGAAAACTAAATAACATTTATTTAAAAACATTTAATTCGCCAAGTTCTTCATATGGTGAAAATCCCGAAGGGTTTAACCAAAACCCCTTCAACATATCGTTGATATCTGGCTTTGCAGCAGGAACAGCTATTGAAACATAAATATTCAGGATCCATATGTTCATTGATCGGTTTATCTGACATCCCACAGAAATTGATGGAAATTTCCAATATCCTTATCCCCGTAACATTGAAAACTAAATCAGGGATTAATTCTGTATGCTTGTTATATACTGCGGCATTGATATCTGGATAATAAAATGCTAATTTCTTTAGCATGACTGCAACATATTCTTCTGAAAAATATAGTATTTAAATTTGTAAACAAAAAAAAAAAAATTACCATAATTATCTATTTCCTTCATTAAATTCGCAGCGCTCGGAATTTTGTACATAGTGAAATAAATGAAATCTAAACAAAAAACCGTTTGTTTAAATCAATCAATAACCAATTAGAAATTAACCAATTAGAAATCGACCAATGAAATTATCTCATTTCGAACATTGTCAACAAATTCTCTATACTCTAAATTTCTCAACCCCAACATGACAACCTTTCCACTAGCAAACACGTTGACACATATAGGGTTATATTTTAATAGTCTTAGTGCCGGAAACAATTCCGGTTCAAACATACAATCACATTTTTTCGACATGTTATATAGATTGATACTATGTCCCATATCCATAGTAACGGTAATTGATTGGATTTTAATATTATTTATTCGATATTGTAATTTATTAATATCCAAAGGTTTCTTACATCCCATGATTCGGCATTTACCAGTCTTGAAAAATATTATCGGATATTTCCCGCTTCTATCGATAATTTGCTGAGGTTTCCCTGGTGGGAACCTCATATTCGATACATCAAAATTTCCTCGATAATTTATATTTGCTAACATTATTAAATCATTTATGAAAATTAGTCTTTATATACAAATTGAGCACGAGTTCATTAAATCATCGAATATAAACAAATACACATATATAAAATTTTTGAAATGGAATTAAGAAATGATGCAGTATACCAAATCGTTGGTCCGAGTGGTAGTGGAAAAACATTATTTGTTTGTAAATTACTAAAATCAAATTTATTCAAATCAAAATTCAACAGGATTTATTGGCATAGGGGTGCTGATGAAGAACATGGATTAACTCAATCAAGTTTCTGTAAATTAAAAAACATGAAAATAGTAAAGGGATTCGATAAAAACTGGTCCAGCCGATTAAAGAAAGGCGATGTCATTATTATCGATGATTTGTATCAAGAAGCTAATAAAGAAAAAGATTTTAATAATTTATTTACAAAGATCAGCAGACATGTTGGTGTAACAGTTATTTTCATAACACAAAATCTATTTCATCAAGGTGGGGCACATCGAACACGTAATTTAAATGTACAATATTTAGTTATTTTCAAGAATCCTAGAGATGCAACAGTGATTGATTTTCTTGCACGTCAAGCATACCCTAACAATCGTAATTTTCTTATCAGTGCATTTCAAGATGCTACAAAAATACCTCATGGATATATATTTCTGGATTTCACACAACAATGTCCCGATGATTTACGTGTAAAAACAGATATTTTCAACCCAAAAGGTGCCATGGTTTATAAACAAAGTTGAAAACCTCTATGAATAATAATGTTTCTAAAAGCAAGGGTGAAAAATATTAAGAAATTAAGAAAAGGTATTAGAAAGACTATTAAAGTTCCAAAAGTTCCACCAACAACTAGTTATACACCATCTAAAAAACTTGTAACTGAAAATTTCTCTGCAATGAATCTTATTTCGAAAAATCCTAAACCTAAACGTAAAACCCGTAAAACCCGTAAAACCGGTAAAAAAGTAGTTAAAAATCATCGCAGTTTTCCATTTTTTAATGCATTGTTAAAGGCCCCGAGTATAAAAAGAATGAATATATTGCAATCATTCCCAAATTTTGTTGTCGATGATTTACTCAATATTATACTTAAAGTAGTCAAAGGCAAAATTAAAATCAGTAAATCGAAAAAACATTTATTGAGCAAACATAGGAAACCATTGTTATCTTTAGTAAATAATAAAAATCGTAAGCAAATGAGAAAAATTATATATAAACAACAAGGTGGATTTATTGGCGCATTAATACCTCTGGCATTATCATTATTAGGTGGAGTTGTAGGAAATCAATCATAAACAATGGGTGCTAATCCTTCATTGCCCGACATTAAATTTAATTTTAAATCTTCTTGTTGTAATGGAGAAGATTTGGACGAACCCAGAAGACGAAGCCGGTTTCGGTGGAGTGGCAAAATTAAACAAAAGAGTTCCGAATTCGAAAAAAGAAACCCAGAAGTGGTTATCAGATCAGCTTGCGTACAGTTTGAACAAACCAATGCGGAAAAGATTTCCAACAAGAGCGTATAAAACATTTGGTATTGACGATTTATGGCAAATGGATTTGATGGAGATGATACCTTATTCGAAAATTAACAATGGGAATAAATATATTTTAACATGTATTAATGTATACAGTAGGTTTGCACGAGCAATACCTGTCAAGGCAAAATCTGCAGAAGAAATGTCCAAGGCAATTAATATTTTATTTAAAGACGGACATCCTAATAACTTGCAAACAGATTTAGGTATTATTATTATTATTATTATTATTATTATTATTATTATTATTATTATTATTATTATTTTAGGTAAAGAATTCTACAATAGTAAAGTTAAGCAAATCCTCGATAAATTGAAAATAAATCACTATTCGGTACATTCTCAATACAAAGCTGCCCATGTTGAAAGATTTAATCGAACATTGAGAGATAGATTAAAGAAATTGTTCGTGCATCAAGGTAATAAAAAATGGGTAAATGCTTTACCGAAAATAATAACAAGTTATAATCATTCATCACATCGAGGACTGAATGGATTGCAGACCGGTTGATATTACATCAAAAACACCTAGTATCTAAGAAATCTGTAAAAATTGCAAAACCTAAATATAAAGTCGGTGACCATGTTAGAATTAGTAAAATTAGTGCATCACCATTTATTAAAAAATTTTGATACAAATTGGAGTGATGAAGTCTTTGTAATTTCAAAAATAAATACTAAACAGAATCCTGTAATGTATGTCCTCAAAGACAATGATAATAATATTAGTACAGGGGAAATTTTATGAGCAGGAATTACAAGTCATTCCTCCCCCAAAAGTATTTAGAATTCAAAAAATATTGAAAACTAAAAAGGTCGGTAAGGATAAACAATACTATGTCAAATGGCATGGTTATCAAAACCCGTCATGGATATCAGCAAAAGACCTAGTAAATATGAATTTTTATACTATTTTGCCGAGCAATAGTTGTCCATTAATTCATCCAGACAATCAAGCAAGCAAATTCATCATCGAACTCCAAAACCCCATCTATTTGGATAATGACTGGGAAGTTGCTCTGTTGGATTTTACATTTGTATACAATTTATTCCCAATCTATAGCAAATCTGTTATTGAATATAATAAGAAAGTTAGGCAGTAACGGAATATATTAGTGTTCTTATTGATAAAGATAGTTATAACTTGACGAGTTCATCGAAATCAAGGAAACCTATAATTTATGATGATGGTCAATATTTATACATGAATTGGCTTGAAATAAGCCATTCGAAATTATATTTTCTACAGTGGCTGATGCTAAACGTCTTGGATTTACTGATTTACGTAATGTATTTAATGATACAGTCAAAATAAATCTCTCTACACTTCCAAAATCTAATAATTTAGTGGAATTCAAATTTAAGCTGTCATACATTGAAATAACAGAGCATGCATATACTTTTAAAGATAATTTATCTATTACAGACCTCGAACAATTACAAACTTATTTAGGTGAGAATTGTAGCGATATTTTAACAGGTTTTGAGCTTCAAAAGATAAAGTATTTAGATTTAGTATAAATTCTAATCTTAGTCAAGTTAAATTTGACTCAAATTTGAACAAAAACATTAGGATTGATTAAACCAGTATGTACACAAAATGAACAAATTTGTGAAGGAACAAACAAACCGAAAATCCTTAAACATCATCAGCAAATGTTCATTACAGTAATATCGTGGAACCAGTTATTGTGGCGATTCTAGTGTTCCTTTAATGAAATCTATATGGATTGAAAAACATGATCAAGATGAAGTTGTACAAATCAATGTAGAAAATCCCATGTATCTACCTGTTTCAACATCTTGTATAAACAATATAGAAATAAATATAAGAGATGATTCTGGTCAATTAATCGAATTCCAAAAGGTTCAAAAACTCATTTGACATTACATTTTCGTAAAATAAATGGCTAATTCTGATATTATTAGTATGTATAGTGGTAGCCAATCTGGTGGGTGAATTACCATATTTTATTGGTAAACAGTACGGATCAGGGATGGTTGAGAACAATTGGTAGATTTGCCCTGCCTATTCTTAAACGTATTGGTAGTTTTGGTATGAAAACTGCAAAAGATGTTATTATGAATGAACAGAAAATATTACCATCTCTAAAAACAAATGCTTTAGCAGCATTAGGGAAAGTTTTACCCGGGGTTGCCAGGTATGTTTCAAAAAGAAAAACCTCCAGCTCCAGCTCAGCTCCAAAACGTAAAAGACATGGAATATCACGTATAAACAAACGAATTGAAAGGACATGGAACTATATTTGCAAAATGATTTGTGGTAAATCTGAATTATGTATATTTGATAGACCGTCGCCCCAGGCTGTAATAGAATTTGGGGCATTTGAGGAAGTTTTTCCTATGAATTCAATTACCGATAGTAGAAATGATATCGAGTTTTATATTAATGTTCGCAAACCGAATATTTAGATTTGAACGATACTTATTGACTGTTCAGATTAATGGTTGTAGATAAAGATAGACAAAGTTTTGGATGCCAATGCAGATGTAATACCGAACAATTTCCTGTTTCATACTCTGTTTAAAAGATGCCGTGTTGGGATTTAATAATATCAAGATTGAGGGCGGAAATAATACATTCATTCACAAGGCATTAATAGAAACTATTTTAAATTACAATTCCGATACTAAAAATACATGTCTTACTCCTATGGGCTATGCAGCAGCAGATGATGAAAGAAAAAAAGTGGGTAAAAGGCTCAAAGGTTTTCACCATGTGCTCATCATTACAACTTGATTTTATGGATCAACCGAAATATTTACTACCGGGAGTTAATGTACATATTAGGACTGAAAAGGTCTGATTCTGCATTATCTCTTACTAGTGCAACTACTGCACCAATATGTCAATTAGTTGATGCAAAATTATTGGTGAGAAGAGTTCGAGTAGACCCTTCAGTATTAGCTGGTCATCAATTGGGTCTTAATTCAAAACATGCAATTTATCCATTAAAAACAAAGGAAATTGTACAATTTGCTATTGCTAAAGGTGCTTCATCATTCTATAAAGAACAAATATTTGGTGACAGAAGAATGCCTAATTTTATTCTGATACCATTTCAAAGTGAAGCACAAATAATGGATCATATACTGCATCCAGCTCGATTTCAAAAACTTTGTGTTACATCATTGACTTTGTCGAAAAATACTGATTATAGAGAAAACATATATTCAAGATTTCGAGAATGATAATTACTGCGCGACATATATGCAGAGTATTGTTAGAAATCTGGGTTATTTAGATAAAAATTTGAATTGCGGAATAACTCTAGAAGATTTTAAAAGCAAATACCCATTTTTTACATTTGTTTTAGCCCTGATTTTGATTTAAATCAAGTCAATTACCTCAAAATGGAAATTTACGAACTGGATATAAGTTTGCAAGAGCTATTACTGAACCAGTACATGTTATAATATATGGAGTATTTGAAAATGAAGTTCAAATTACTGCCAATAGAACTGTGTGGTATAAATGTATACAGAAACATAAAAAAGTTATCATGGAGTAAGTTGTTTTTTATACTCTGGATTTATTTAAATAGTTCTGTTCAGGTCAATAAAATCGGAAACAGATATTGGGAAATGAATTTGTTGGAGTTTTTTCCTCTTGATAAAATTCCATATTTGAGCAATAATCAAGCAATAATCGTCAATACTCAATCGTCTCATCTTGGTGGAGAACATTGGATAGCTATATATGTGAACCTGGTTAATATATTCGTGTTCGATCCTATGGGTTTTTATTACCCGGCTTTGTTGATATCAAAACTACAAACAATGGGGAAACCTATTGTGTATAATAAAACTATGTTTCAAAATCCCTTGACCCAAACATGTGGTCAACATTTTTTAGCTTGGTTATTGTACAAAAAATTTGATGTTTATAAATGTATCCTTTCCTTATTGTTGTGGTTATTAATATTATTATTTTGAAAAAAATATTAGTATTTTGAAAAATATTATTATTTTGAAAAATATTATTATTTTTAATTAATTTTATTATTATTTGCATAAATATTATTAATTCTACATAAAGAACACATTTGCCTGATGCATGCACAGTGCAAGGTTAACAAAGGCATGACTAACAAAGGGCAGTCACATGTTTTTCTGAATGATTTATGTTACAGTACATGCATGCGTGTGATTGGTTGAGTTAGTAAAATATTCAGTGTAAATGTATGTGTGTCTATATTCTCATTGGTTGGGACAGGAAAATATTCATTCTCTTTATAAACATTGACAAATCTAAAATTTGTCACAAATTATTTCAAAATTTTTAAAAATCTATTCAAAATGGCAAACAATAATAATAATCGCATCTTGAGAGGACTGTTGACGAGTGGTAATTTATTTTATTTTATTTTATTTTATTTTATTTTATTTATTTAGATATAGTAGATTGGTTTGAAGTCACAGAAAACGAAGATTATTCTGAATCTGGTAATATATTCGGTAAATTTATTATTATTATTTTAATTTTATTATTATTTTCTTTAGAACCTATCATCATTAGCGATGATGAGGAAGATGATATAGTTTTTATGGGAGAAATGAATGCCCCAGTTAATGATGGGCAAAACAATGATGTCAAAGAAAAAAGTAAATTTAAATATTTTTTCATTTTATTAAATTAATTTTTTCATTTTAGAAAATGTTTCAATTTTCAATGTCGATATTGACGACGAAATGAATGCCCCAGTTAATGATGGGCAAATCAATGTTGTCAAAGAAAAAAGTAAATTTAAATATTTTTTCATTTTATTAAATTAATTTTTTTCATTTTAGAAAATGTTTCAATTTTTCAATGTCGACGAAGAAATTATTAAAAACATCTCTGAAGATGAAAGCCTGTCTGAAGAAGAAGAAAATGATTTTATGCCTGTCTGAAGATGATTCCGATATGGATTCGTTATGTTAGATTTATTTATTTTTAATATATTTTTTATATGCTTTTAAAATTTATAAGGAATTTTAAATATTTTCATATTAATTTCATTTATTTCTTAAAACTTTTGTAATTAATTTATAACGAATTTATGATGAATTTATGAAGAAAATGATTTATACCGAATTAATAAGAAAATGATTTATGAAGAAAATGCTATATGCCTAAATTAAGAAGAAAATGATTTATGATGAAAATTAAGAAGAAAATGATTTATAATGAAAATTATGATTTATGACCAAAATAATGATGAAAATGATTTATGCCCAAATTAAGAAGAAAATGATTTATGCTCAAATTAAGAAGAAAATGATTTATGCCCAAATTATGATTTATGACCAAAATAATGATTTATGATGAAAAATGATTTATGAATTTATGATGAAAATGATTTATAACCAAAATTATGAAGAAATTATGCCTAAAATTATGATGAAAATGATGAAATTTATGAAGAAAATGATTATATGAAGTAAATACTACTTTTTTTGAAATATAATGAAATTATTGTGAAAATATTTAAAATTATAGTTATAAAATAAAACCTTGTAGTTTGCTATGTGCATCTACAATAGTTAAAATACTTATAATATTAATAATAATAATAATAATAATAATAATAATAATAATAATAATAATAATAATAATAATAATAATAATAATAATAATAATGTAGTCTACAGTGAGCACGTAGCTACATAGTAGTCTGCAGTCAGCATGCAGCTACTGCGCTCTAATAATATTAATAATAATAATAATAATAATAATAATAATGTAGTCTACAGTAAGCATGTAGCTACATAGTAGTCTGCAGTCAGCATGCAGCTACTGCTCTTTAATATAATAATAATAATAATAATAATAATAATAATAATAATAATAATAATAATTGATCCATAATTTCTACTAGTAGTTTGCAACTACATCTCTCTTATAATAACTTTAAATTAATAATAATAATAATAATTGACCCATAATTTCTACTAGTAGTTTACAACTACATCTCTCTTATAATAATTGACCCATAATTTCTACTAGTAGTTTGCAACTACATCTCTCTTATAATAACTTTAAATTAATAATAATAATAATACTTTTAAATTTCCACGTCTTTGTTAGTTTTGATCTAATAATATACCCTTTATTAATAATTGTTAATAGTTATCCCGTTTTATTGTCTAATAAAACTGAATAACTACTAACAATTGATAATAAAGATATTACAACAATATTTAGATAATTATTAAATAAATTTATTAATAGGTAAACACAAAATACTAAACATATCAAAAATGTGAATAGCACAACACAAAATACCGAACATATCAAAAATAAAAATGTGAATAGCACAGCACAAAATGTAATTAATAATGTAATTAATAATGTAAATAATAATGTAAATAAAAAACGGCCTGCTGTTACTCCTGTGTCTTGTGTTCCATCTAAAATTGTTAAAGTTATTGATGGTGGTGATGAAATAGATAATATTCTAAATAATATATTAAATAATAATCAAATAGGTGGTTCAGTTGATATAGACAACGAGCCAGAAATAGAATTAGATTTTAAGGGGGCTAGAAAAATCTAAGGTTTGACGTGGAGAAAGACGCCTTAGTACAAATATCCATAACACCAAAAATTATTCAAAAATTAATATCAGAAATGAACGGTATGGGGCCCGTTAAAATTCAGTTCACGGTTCTGATTCAATTTGAGAAAGACGGCGAATTAAAGGATAATTTCTTTTCTAATAACGCCGAAGTTTTTACGGAAAACTTTTTAATAAATGGCATCACTAAATTAAATAATAAGATAGAAAAATTTACATATTTAGGTAGCGGATGGCGGGTTGTTAAAATTAAAGAAATCGACTTTATAATAAATAAGTATAAGATTATGAATAGGTTAGCTGGACATAGTTATATCCCCACCCCAGCGGCTTTAAAGTCTAAAAAAGCCATTGTTAATATTAAGAACACAGATGATATGTGTTTTATATACAGCGTTCTAGCTCTCTTAAAGCGTGATGTTATACGCAGAAATAAACATCGAGTTAGTGCTTACCAAAATTATTTGGATGAAATTAATTTTGACCCCATTAGTGATTGCCCTATGAGATTAAGTAACATCCCAAAATTCGAACGCAAAAACCGTGAACTTAACTTAGCGATTAATGTTTTAATATATAGAAATAAGCCAGCTAAACCTGTCAGCAATGATGATGATTATATCCCTCATCACCCCCAGTTAGACATTATTCACCGATCTAAGGTCATAGGTGGTGAACCAATATATTTACTTTTATTAGAAGACGGTGATAATTTTCATTACACCGCAGTTTTTGATCTTCAAAAACTAATGAATTCACACCCAAATAGCTCCTGTCACCTTTGGATTCGCGTCAACTGGTGCCCACATTGCCTTAATGGCTTCAGACATAGGAGCGCTTATGATATCCATGTAGACCTATGCCGTAAGAATCAAATAGGTTCTACTTTATATACATTACCTAAAGAGAAAAATTTAATATTTTCAAACTACGCAAAAACAGTAACCCCGCCATTCGTAATATATGCAGATTTTGAGTCGATTTTACCTGAGGATATCACACACCATCAGAAACATATGCCGATAACAGCAGGCATGTTACTAATTAATAATTATAACAAAACTAAATTTTATTATGAGTTTGTTGGTGAGGATTGCGTGCTGTCTTTCTTGCATAAGGTGGAGGAAATTGCTGTCACAATTGTCCTGCCATATTACGAAATTAACTGTAATAAACCTATGCAAACCTTGTCTTTCGCTGAAGATCGTGCTTTCTTTGATTCCAGGACCTGCTATCTTTGTAAAAAATTTATTAGAGATAGAGTTAGGGACCATTGTCACTTCACAGGTAAGTATCTTGGTGCTGCCTGTAGGAAATGTAATGTGTCTCGCAGAATTCAGAGACAGTTACCAGTTGTTTTTCACAATTTGAGGGGATACGATCTCCATCATATTTTGAAGTATGGTTTGAGTAATTTTCCATCTTGGGAATTGAATATTATTCCAACCACTACGGAAAAATTTATCTCTCTCATCGCGTACATTAACAAATTGCCTGTTCGTTTTATTGACAGCATGCAGTTTGTTAATTCATCACTTGCAAAAGCTGTTAAGACTCTTTCCGATCTGCCTTTAACTTCTTCTGTTTTTGATGGCGCAATTGTTCGAGCAAAAGGTATCTTCCCTTATGACTTCGCTACATCTCTTGAGGTCCTGGAATCAACTCTTGAACTACCTCCTATTTGGGATTCTGTGTCTAATGATGAATATGAATTAGCCCAAGTTATTTGGACTCAACAAAATTGTAACAATATGTTAGACTATATGTTAACATACCTTAAACTTGACGTGTTTCTCCTCGCAGATTATTTTACACAATTCCGTGAAAAGGCCATTGCATACAATGGTCTTGAGCCTCTAAATTTTTATGGCATTCCCGGTATGTCATGGGCCTCAGCGCTTATGACATTAAAGGAACCCATTGAACTTTTACAGGACATGGAAATGTTTAATTTCTATGAAGGAGGGATACGGGGTGGGTTAACATTTGTTAACAAACATTATGTTGCAAGTTCTGAAGACACAGAACTCTTGTATATAGACATAAATAACTTGTATGGTTGGGCCTTAAGCCAAAATCTTCCGTATGCTGATTTTGAATGGGTGTATGATGACCTTGATTCTGTCTTGTATGAATGTAAGAATGCTGATATCGATAACCTTCCATATGGGTATACTATGGAGGTTGATATTGATATCCCTGTTTGTGTGCATGATTATTTGAATGATTTTCCGATTGCTCCGGAAAAAATGTGCCCGCCAGATTCGAAAGTTGAGAAGTTAATGCTCACGCATTGGCCGAAGAAGAACCATGTTCTTCATTGGCGACTTCTCAAATTGTATATTGAATTGGGGGCTTTAATTAAAAATGTACATAGGGCAATTAAATTTAAACATGCACCCATTTTTAAAGAATACATATCAACTAATACAAATTTGCGCTCAAATTCAACATGCGAGCTGCATAGAGATTTATACAAATTATTTAATAATAGTCTGTATGGGAAATCCGTGGAAAACCTTAAAAAACGGATGAATTTGAGGCTATGCAATTCAGCTGAAAAGATGATTGTATATGCTTCAAAGCCGACTTTCAGGAAATCAATTAAAATTGCTGATGACCTGATTGCTGCACATCTGTATAAGGATTCTATATGTTTAGACAGGCCTAGCTACATTGGTCAATCTGTGCTAGACCTGTCTAAACTGAGGATGTACCAGTTACAGTATATCGAATTGGCCAAATATAGAAATGAATTTAACTGTGATATTAATATCGTTGCCGGCGATACTGACTCCTTTTTTCTTGAGGTTAGGCACTGTAAGCTTGGACACTCTTTTGCCGGCAATGATTCGTGACAATCTTTTAGACACTTCCAACTATGACCCGGCACATCCCTTATACTCTAGAAACCTTGATTCTGTGATAGGTAAATTTAAAGATGAAAGTAAAGGTCTAGGGTATAAGGAATGGGTTTTCTTAAGACCCAAGTGCTATAGTTTGTTAGGGGCTAAAGATCATTTGAAAGCAAAAGGAGTCAGGTTAATAGGTACAGAAATTAAGCACGAATCATATTTAGAATGCTACAATAACAACGTAGTATTTTCTGTACCACAAAGTAGGATAGGGACGCGGAACCATCAATTGTTTACATTTAAAAACAATAAAATCGCATTGTCAAACAACGACGACAAGCGGTTTTGGGTGGGAAAAATTCCAGTCTGGCATATGGGCATTATTTAGGATTTGAGGAAACAGATGCTGGCCAAGTATTAAATCATGAGGAGATTGGTGGCCAAGTTTTTATTCCTGAGGAGATTGGACCGCTTTTTGGTGGAGAAAGCCCATCTTTCGATGATCCAGACAGCCCTATAAACAATGTTGATTAACAGACATTGATGATATTGTTTTATCAGATTAATATATCTTTTTAAAAAAAAAAAAAAATGTTTTTGTATTCTTTATATATATTTTATTGAAAACTCGTTATAGTTTTCACCATTCTTTCTATGCTTAAACATTATATTTAATTAATTATCGAAAATGTTTCAGCATAGAAAGGATATTATTTGTAAATTTTGTGATTGTTTTTATATATTTGGTATACAAGCAGTCAGCATGCATACTGCTCTCTAATAATAATGTAGTCTACAGTGAGCACGTAGCTACATAGTAGTCTGCAGTCAGCATGCAGCTACTGCTCTCTAATAATAATAATAATAATAATAATAATAATAATAATAATAATAATAATAATAATAATAATAATAATAATAATAATAATAATAATAATAATAATAATAATAATATAATAATAATAATAATAATAATAATAATAATAATAATAATAATAATATTTGATTGGCTATCTCAATTTTTATAAATATAAAACAAAAGTAATTTATTAAGAAATTTATTAAGAAATTTATTACTAATGATTTCTACGAGTAAAACTGATGAATGTGTAAATCATTTGGTATCATTATTATTATTTTGTCAATATTTATAAAAATGTTACTTATAGCAAAGAAGTCCAACCTATTCCGAAATTTCATCGAAATTTTTTAACAATGCAGTTGAAGATTTTATAAATAATCATGATACTTACACTGATAAGCAAATCATAAATATTTTAAAAATTTTCAAACATTCCTCTATTGAATATTTGAGGGATTTATTTAATTATGAGAAATCCATTTTAAAGTTATCCTGTTATTTAATGTACTTAGAAAAAATAGCGGTAAACAACGAATCACTGAATGAATACTTTTGGAGTTGTATGTTTTTAAGGTTGAAACCTGTATATAGTAGATTGATTTATGAATGGATAGCAAAAGCCGATTTGTTTGAAAATAAGCTAACGAAAAAACTGAACGATATTAAGAAAAGGTATTTGACTTGTTCAATTTGTAAAGAAAATCAAGTTTCGGTTTTGTATTTACCGTGTGGTCACGTGATTGTTTGTTCTGAGTGTCACAAGAAGACTATTCGCAAGTGTCAAGCCTGTTCATCACTAATTAATGAATATCATACTATATACATGTAAATCAATATTTAATTTTATTGTTTAAATAAATGTATGTTTTGTTGATTTGTTGAGCGTGAGCAGTACCCTTGTGAGCATTACCCATAGGGGGACAAAATATTTTGTCGGATAGACTATGAGTATATAGACTCGGAGTATATAGATTAATAATAATAATAATAATAATAATAATAATAATAATAATAATAATAATAATAATAATAATAATAATAATAATAATAATAATAATAATAATAATAATAATAATAATAATAATATTAATAATAATAATAATAATAATATCTTTAGAAATAATAATTGGAATAACGAGATATATGGCTCATTCGAAAGGTCTTGGATTGAGCTTTAAAATGAGCTATCGATGAATAATTTTCGTTGGCGGGAACCTTTAAAAATTTAAAAATAATAATATGACCTTGAAAATAAATGTCTTTGTTCTACAGATGACCTTGAAAATAAATGTCTTTGTTCTACAAATGACCTTGAAAATAATAATATTTTGAAAAATAATAATATGACCTTGAAAAAATAAATGTCTTTGTTCTACAAATGACCTTGAAAATAATAATATTTTGAAAAATAATAATATGACCTTGAAAAAATAAATGTCTTTGTTCTACAAATGACCTTGAAAATAATAATATTTTGAAAAATAATAATATGACCTTGAAAAAATAAATGTCTTTGTTCTACAAATGACCTTGAAAATAAATGTCTTTGTTCTACAAATGACCTTGAAAATAATAATATTTTGAAAAATAATAATATGACCTTGAAAATAATAATATTTTGAAAAATAATAATATGACCTTGAAAATAATAATATTTTGAAAAATAATAATAAAATAGTCAAATGACCTTGAAAAATGGTCTCGGGAAAATGTTAATAACTTTTATACTACTAATGATAAAAATTATTTCTATGGCTCAAAAGATAGATCTCCGTCTGGGCTTCAAAATGATGTATCAATTGTTAATTAATTTTGAAAACTCAAAAAGTTCTGGCGCCCCGAAAAGTAGGACTCCGCTAGCACAGTTAATAATATTTTTGAAAAATAATAATAATTATATGACCTTGAAAAATGGTCTCGGGAAAATGTTAATAACTTTATGAATAGTGATGATGATGATACTTTCAATAGCTCATTCGAAAGGTCTTGCACCAAGCTTCAAAATGATGTATCAATATTTAAATAATTTTGAAAACTCAAAAAGTTCTGGCGCCCCGAAAAGTAGGACTCCGCTGGCACAGTTAATAATATTTTGAAAAATAATAATAAAAATAATAATATTTTTGAAAAATAATAATATGACCTTGAAAATAAATGTCTTTGTTCTACAAATGACCTTGAAAAAAAAAATGTCTTTGTTCTACAAATGACCTTGAAAAAAAAAATGTCTTTGTTCTACAAATGACCTTGAAAAAAAATGTCTTTGTTCTACAAATGACCTTGAAAATTTATGAGTCATACGACCTTGAAAATGACCTTGAATGAGTCATACGACCTTGAAAATGACCTTGAATGAGTCATACGACCTTGAGAATGACCTTGAATGAGTCATGGTCTTTGTTTAAATGACCTTGAATGAGTCATATGACCTTGAATGAGTCATGGTCTTTGTTCTACAAATGACCTTGAAATTTTTATGAGTCATCCGATGAGTCATGGTCTTTGTTTCAATGACCTTGATGAGTCATATGTCTTTGTTCTACAAATGACCTTGAAAAAAAAATGTACTTTTAGACTTAGAAAAATTTTTTACCCCGGGGGGGGGTTGTGCTAGCGGAGTCCTGTTCTAGCGGTGCCCAATCCATCTACTTTATAACAATATTTATTAACTATATTTATTAATTTTCTTTAAAATGGCTGACTTAAAATTGATGTGTGTCGTATTACACTTATGTAAAATTTAGTCATGGAGCACACTTCCTCCTACTCTACTGTTTTTCCAATAATATTTTTCCAATAAATTTGTATTTTTCACGCGGTTAACGTACTTTTCTTGGGATTTTATTCATATAATATATAGATAAAATTTAATTTTCTATAAAATAGCTTGATTAGAAATTATGTATCTTATTTTCTGTGTAAACACGCATGTTTTAACGATAAATTTGTATTTTTCACGAGGTTAAAGTAACTTAAAGTTTATATTTACATAATGTATAGTTCAAATTTAATTTTAATGGCTTAATTTGTGTTTTTATATGTGTTACACGTATGTTTTGTATGATAAATTGTTATTTTTATACAGTAAACGTTTTATACGTCTTTTTAGAATATTTTATTCACATGTTAAAACTTTATTTAAAAATGAATGATATGATTAGAATTGGTATATGTCATGTATTATATGAATCACACGTATTTTTTATCGTAAATTTGAATTTTTCATCAATTTTTCGTAGTTTTAAAGAATTTTTTGTATAATTATTAATATATATGTTAAGATCGAAAAGATGGAACTTACTATATAGATAAAAAGTTAATATGAATAGAACTATTTAGTGGTTGTGAATATTTTATGAATTAAGTAAAACAAAAACCAACTTCTTTTTCTTTACTAAAACTTTTATTTATAATTTACAACACTTATATTTTACAAATTTATAAAAGAAAAATACAAGGAACGGATTTAGTAATTCCTGCAGTTTGTCGCAAACTGCAAGAAATCGTTGGCTCCTGTGTAGCACAACGATCGCAAAGTCAAACAAAACAAATGGTCAAGCAATAGGTATAATTTTGGGGGTCCCAGGGAACACGAAAGCAGCTTATTGTACTTTGTGTTCACTAATTATTTACTAATACACCATTCACTGGATAAAACAAATATCCTTTATCAATTGCAATCTGTTAGCTTGAGATAAATCAACTGTTTCACAATTTTTCTACGAGATTAACTGGTTAGAATGCCTTCTGAATTTTCTAATGATTTCCAACGATATTGTTCTTTGATTTATACTTGGATCACTCGTGTCAATCCAACAGCTGTTTCAACAATATCAATTTACGACTAATTTTTATAATCTCCTATCAGCTGTTTCTCAATTGAATCGATTCTTGTTCACTTCTTATTTTTCACAATTCCTGAGTACTTTGTACTTTATGATTAGTCACGTTTTTCGTTATATTTTTCTCTTCCTACAATTTTGTCCTACTATTTGTCGTCCTCAGTTCTAATTTTGAATATAATATGTTGAATATAAAATATAATATTATAAATACTATTTATAGTAACAGCTCCGCATATAACTACCAAAAATAGGCTATATCTATTTTTAGTATTTTATATATATATATATATATATATTGTTTTTAAACTTATTTTATTTTTAGTAATATTTATTTTATGACCAGTTGCCTATCCTTAACATATAGAATTTAATTTTCTATCAATTAGTCTGATTATAATTTTATTTGCACACTTGTTTTGTTTTAAATATTGAATTTTTATCTATTTTGATGTCTTGTTAAAAAAATACATCAATAAATAGTTATAATTTTTTAAAAGATTTGTCCATCAAATATCTAATTTGTTCCGTATGTCGTATATCTTGTTTTAATTATTGAAACTGCAACGTAATGTATTTATTCTTTTTCTAAACCTTCCTTGATTTTTTTTTGGACATGGAAAATATTCATTTTCTTTATAAGCATTCAAAAATTCGTCACTTTGAAAAAATATTTTTACAAAATCAATTTTTCAAAATCACTAATTTTCAAAATGGACGGAGAACAAAATCAAATTTTACGCGCCGTGTTCGCAGGAGAGAACGGTAAATTATTTTATCATTATTCTTTATTATTTTAGAGAATTTATGTTATGAAGTCACCGAGACCGACAACTATAGTCAAGATCTGTCAATTATTATTAGTGACGATGAAAATGTTTTATTAAGTACATTTATTTTTAAAATTTTATTGAAATTAAAAATTGTTTAGTTGATCAGACAATTAATGATGATGAAAATGATATTGAGGACGGTACTCAAGATATTATCATGGGATCAACGGGTAAATTTATTTTATTTAATTAATGAATTTACAAAAACTTTAGTTGATGATACTTCAAATGTTGGATATGCCCCAAATATTAATGATGTTTCTAATGAATATGCCCTCACATATATTGAGGATGATATTATTCATGCCCCGTTTCTTATGAGGGTGAATCTGAGGATGATTCCGATATGGAATCAAAGTTTTATATTTTATTATTATTCTAAAAATTGATTTAAGATTGAGTTTGATAATTAAGTTTTATTGAATAACGACTTATAAATTATGAAAATGTTGAAAATAATTATTATAGAAATGTTCCCGCACATGTTGAAAATTATAAAAATGTTCCTGAAAATAATCATGAAAATAATAATAATAATAATAATAATAATAATAATAATAATAATAATACTGAAAATTATGCAAATGCTGAAAATTATGAAAATGTTGAAAATAATGAAAATGTTAAATAAATCAACTTTAGCGTCAAAATGTGTTTTTAAAATATATTTAAGTTTTAAAATACTGCAATGTAATGCATTTATTTTTTCCTACCCCTTCCTTGATTTTAATTGGCCAGAAATTTGTTATGTGTAATATATAAACAGTAACTTTTCAATTGTTTATCATTTAAACTTTTAATTTAACTTATATAAGTGAATAATTTATTCTCTAACTATTATTCATGATTATTTTCTTTAAGTGAGCGGATGCAGTTTATATAAATTTTGTATTGCCGAAATTCATGAAGATGTTGAGGACTATAAATCAGTTACATCATCATATCTCAAGATATGTGACTCTACTTTATGGGATTACATATGTTCGGAATGTCTCATTATAACGCCAGGTAGGTGGTTAATGTTTGTACGACAACACGGACACCATCTTAGAAGATTCGAAGAAACGAAGAGCAGTATGATCATTAAAAGTAATACTCTTTATACTATTAACATTTATTAATTTTTATAGTACAATAGAAAATGAATACATCATACGATCCTAAGCAGATTAAAAAATTTGTTACAAGTTATGTTATTTTATTTGTTTAATATTAATTATAAATATAGTTGGACAAAACTCTGGCACCACAAAACGAAAGTCAATATTTTACGGAAATGGAGACTCTAACATACAATTGTGTCCACGTCGGGAGTCTGACTTAAATGGTTCTCGTGTTGATTTGACAAGCGATGTATCTGCAATTGAATTGCCTGGCATGGTTGTTTCAAATTGACTCATCAAAGAAATAGAAGATCATATTCAACGAATGGGGACAGTAAAAATACAATTTGGACTTTGTGCAGAGTTTATCAAAGAGGATGGTGAAATTAAAAAATGGTGTTTGTCGAATAAAGCAATTACAATGTCATCTTCATTTATTAATGATGGAATTGAAAAATTAAAAGAAAAGTTGGAGAAATACACTCAACACTAGTGGGTGGAGAATTCATAAAATATTAGAAGTTACTATGATTTTAACTAAATTATCAGATATAATACACTTATCTGCTAAGTTTTTACATAATGTAAAATATACATTAATATTTTTTACAGGATCAAGTTATATTAAAACGCCAAATTACCCGAAAAACTGTCAGGCTTTAGTTAATGTACATAATAAAGATCAATTCTGTTTTTAGCGCACTAGCCGTGTTACGTTATGATGACATAAGACACAGCAGAGAAAGAGTAATGAAATATAATTTAACTGGTAATATATATTTATATCATTAAAAAAAAATTATTTAGAGTTAAAATGGAAATCAGATTGGTTTCCAATGAAGTTGGTTAATATTTGCCAATTCGAAGCAATGAATCTTAAGCCCCAGCGACAATACCGCCGCCGACAAAACAGCCACCCCCATACAAAATGTATTCAACCAAAAATGTATTTGAAAAACTACAATATACAAAAAATGTTTTTCTTTAAAAACAATTAAAAATACATACAATTTAAATTTCGATATTACGTGACACCCTTCTTAAATCTTCTATTTTACTTATATTATCACTATCACAAAAACTCGTAGCCTTTCATTTAACTTAACGTATTTACACTTTGAAGCACTTGGTTGTCTGAAACCTTCATCATACCTTCGCACAAAAATTTCTATGTGGTCTTGTTCTTTAATAAATTGTTGGCATAATTTATATAATTTATATACATTTTTTTTAAATTTATTTCGGTTTCCGGCGTTTATGTCGTCGGCGGTATTGTCACCGGCGGTAAATTCGGGGCGCAAATCCTAATCTAGCGATCAATGTTCTCAAATATAATAAAGATCCAATTAAAGAAAAAACTAATGATATTTTCAAGAATCCGTTCGTTGACTTGGTATATAGAAGTACTTTGACGGGATCTCAGATATTGAAGAAGGTAATATTTATTTTAATCATTAAAATATTAAATAAATTTTAGAATTAAATTATCATTTTTTGGCCCTAACCAATCTCGATCGACCTCTTAATTACAGAGATAGAGTAGAAGGAATAAAAATCCAATCACATTTGTGTCTCACATGTCTTCATGGCTTTCAAAAACGTCTTGTCTTTGAAAGACATATAGGTCTTTGTAGGAAGAATGTGGAGCGGACGACTCTATACTCAATGCTAGAAAATAAATATATCAAATTTAAAGACTGGAGTTAAACTATCAAACAACAGTTTGTCGTCTACGCAGACTTTGAATCAATATTACCTTTTGATGACAAATACTTCCAAAAACATGAGCCGCTTGTATCTGAATTTGTTCTTCTTCATCAAGATCATCCGATTCGAAATGAAACATTTGTTGGGAAAAACTGTATCATTCAGTTTATACAAGCAATGGATGACATAGCTACAGACATAGTTTATCCGTGGTATAAAATTAATGGATCAAAGGAAAGGATGGAACTCACTTGGGAACAGCAAGAAGAAGTTACAAACCAAACTCATTGCTACCTTTGTAAAAAGATTATCTATATATCTGTTCAAGAGCATGATCATTTTACTGGTCAATATCTCGGAGCAGCATGTCCAGATTGTAATTTGGCTAGAAGAATTAATCCGTCTTTCACAATCTTCGTGGATATGACATTCATCATATATTAAAATATGCAAATGGAAAATTCCCAGATTGGAATTTAAATGTTGTAAAACCATTTTTCCTTATGATATGGCTACATCAATGGATATTTTACAGTCAATAACAGAATTACCACCAATTTGGGAGGGAGTTAATCAAGAAAATTACATACATGCAAATCGAATCTGGCAACAATACAACTGTGAGACACTGTTAGATTACATGCTAGTACATCTCAACTTGGATGTTTTTCTGTTGGCCGATGTTTTTGAAGCTTTCAGAGAAAAAACATTTGACGAAGATGGACTTGAGGCTCTGTCGTTTGTTTCCATACCTGGATTAGGTTTGGAATCTGCTATTAAACAGCCATCCTATGTTTTGTCGCAGCATCAAGATTGCGGATGATCTAATTGCTGTTATACTCCATAAGGAAATGATGTGTTTAGATAGACCAACGTATATTGGACAAACTGTACTTGATTTATCCAAACTTCGCATGTACCAGATTCAATATAAAGAACTACAGAGTTATAGAGAAGAGTGACACAGTAGGTGACACAGATATTTTCTTTCTAAAGTGTAAAAATGTGGATTTATGCATACAACTATATCCAAAATGATTGGGGATTTTAATATTTGTTAAGTAAAACCAAGGGTATAATAATGAAAAGAAAGATCATGTAACTTTTCAAGGTCAAGGTTAATCTGAAGCTATAGAAACAAAATGAAGTTTCAATCCGGAAAACTAACAATATAACATGAAGTTTTAATAAAAAATATTAATTTGATAATAATTATGGTATGACAAAAGTCTTGCAGTTGAATTATGCAATAGAAAAAAAATGCAAAAATAATTTAGCTTTTGCAGTAATTTATCTATTATTTAATTTTTTATTTATTAAACCATGTTGGACTAATGAAATATTTTCCTTAGTCATTTTTCCTAGTTTTATGCAAAATGAGATAACTTAATTATGGCAAAGACTAAATCAAAGCAAAAACTAAATTATTTCAGTCATTCATATAAAAAGATTTAAAATTAAAAATTATAATAAATGATTTTGGTACAAGTATTTGGAAATATTGGTGAGGAAAATTATATAAATTGATAAAAAAAGAAACTGTCATTACAAATGTTGGGGTTAGCGCAAAAACCAAAAAAATTATATATAAAAGGAAAGCATAACAAATAATATTAAAATCAATTAAAGTGCAAAAATTAATTAAAATTTACTAAAAATAAAAAATCAATATTGAACGGGGGTATCAGGTATGGTTGAACGCCAAATTGATGGACGAGTTCAGAAATTATAATAAAAATTTAGTAATGTGTTCACAAGGGAAGTTGACGCGAAAAAAACAAATTAATTAAAATTAATTAATCGGTAATGGATAACCCGAGCCAATGGGAAGCCCGAGCCCATGAGAAACCCGAGCGCTGTAGAAAACCCGATGCGCAGTGAGACCCGAAATACAAGATAAAAGAAGTAATATTTTGAGCTCCTAATCAAGGGTTAACAAATTAATTTAATCTAAAAACCCTCAAATATTGATTTCGGGTCTCGGGGAAATAATTTAGAGCAATTTTCTAGATAATTGGCCTCTTATGAACAGTATAAAAAGAGAACTCAGAAGTGAACAAGCCACCATTTGGTCGAAGAGAGAAAAAAAAAGCAAAGAAGCACAATGCAGCGATCAATAATTTGAAAAACATATTAACTCAAACAAGGTAAGACTGGAACCAGAAAAGTTGATTACCCCTTGGGTTTTTCTACCTTATCGAGTGAAAAGTATCTAGAGAGAAAGGTGCAAATAGTGACAAATTGTAATTGTGATAAAGATTTAATAAAAAGTATTCTGTGTTGGGTTTGAGTTATTTGGCTGAATAAGAACACGAGGATTCAGCGAGAGAGCCGACTTTCAAATAAAAACCCAACACAAAGATAATAATAGAACCAGGCAGAATATAACGCAAAAACTGTCGAAAACAAATATTACTTATTAATGAAATTTTATAGTAAATTCCAATTTTCTCTTAAAACATTTGAGATTAAATTTAATTGGAATTAATTAATTTTAATTAATTTTTAAGATAATCTAAGCAATGATAATTAATGCCCGATTTAAACATTGAAAAATCGTTGAATTTTTGTTCATGTTTAAATAATAACTGCGACTGAAAATTCAAATTTGTAAATCAAGCGACCTGAACTATGAAATGAAATCTGAGTGACTTATAATATTTCTTTAAACGCCGATATCATGAAAACCCACAAATCATTAACTTAATAAACAAATAAATATAAACAAAATAAATAAAATAAATATCAGATTTCCTTAAAATGTGACATGAAAATCAAATGGTTAACAATTCATATAAATTATAATTCAATTTGTTAATTAAATTGTCAATATTGGTTTTACATTATATATATATATATATATATATATATATATATATATATATATATATATATATATATATATAATATATATATATATATATATATATATATATATATATATAAACAAAAATCTTATAGAGAAACGAAAAAATTTAAATTTAAAACAAATTTTTCGTTTCTCTATAAGATTTTTGTTTAGAAAATTTTTAAATTGCATAATAAGAATATGATATCGCATGAAATAATGTATGGGATTAAACTACCACGGTTTCCTTAATAAAAGTTGTCAGTTTAGGTAGATAGTGAATTGTATTTAGGAGGTTTTTCTAACCCTTTCACCACCACTAGTGGCTTTTAATTCACGTATTATAATTTTAAGAATTTATTTAGCTCAATTTAATTTTTGTTTATTTAAATTTGTTGTATTACGCGATGATTTATCCAATAAACGATGCAACATTAAAATCTATTGAAAATGAACGGCAGGCGGGACGAGACATACTTTTCATATTCAGTGAAAGTGGAAATCGATAGCAAACATTTATCAAAACCAAATATAATTTTTTTTAAAAGATTAATGTATATGAATTAGAAACAGTGGAAAAATCAATTTTTTTAAAAATATTTTAATTTGTTTAAATTATTATATTTTATGGAAGCAACGACAAGAAAACGAACAATATTCAATATAAAAGAATAAGAAATCAGTNATTATAAAAATTATTTATAATAATACTTTTTTTATAATAATACTTTTTTTTCTTTATTTTGTGTTTCAAGTTATATTTTTCGTCATAGAGGCATTATGAAAATTGTCTTTCATTCTTTTCTGAAATATTTTTCTTATTTGATCTACTTTTATCTAACTTTAGATTTGGACATTGTTATTATAATAGTTATTATAAAAGTAAGAATTAAAAATATTATATTAAATAAAAATTTTATTTAACGAAAATTAATATTAAATTAATTAAATTAGTTTAAATTAGTTAATAAAATATTTGAGATGAAAGGGAATTAATTCAAATAATAAAAATTTTCAAGTTTAAATTAAAAATCTGATCAAATAATCAATGACAATAATAACAATTATTTTTTGAATAGCTTTAATCTTCATTTCTTTTCAGAATAGAGATAAATATTCGTAATAAATACATAAGGTAATATTGACCTATAAACTCAATAAATAAAACTAAAAGAGACTGAAAATAAAGATCGAAATACATAAAAAAATAAAAATGAATAAATAAAAGATTTGACTTATTTTATTAGTTCTTCATATAATAAAGAATAAGATTAATTAATTATTAATTAAAATGAAGCTTTCTAACCATTGAAGAATCAAGTTCGAGCCTTCCCAATTGAATGACATTTGCATTCTGTTTCAAATCGTCTTCATTTTCTACATAGTTCATATTTATCAGGTTTAACGTTAAACTGATTTAATGTCGAATGAATATAAAATATTTCAAATCTTAAATGTTATAAATTAATAATGAATATTTTCACTGATGGTGATTGGTTTCGAATGCACTTTAATTTATAAATTGTTTAAACGCATTGTATGTTGTTTAGGGATATTCAAACATTTTCAGGAATCACAGGGGTACAAAATATGTATTTTTACATAATTTAAATTTAAACTCTTAAGATATATTTTTAAAAGTCTAAAAAAATTATCAATAATGTCTTTTTGATTGTTTAAATTATTACTTTCAATTACTTACAATTCTCTAACTATGATGAGTAGAAGCATCGTGTGAAATCAAAGAAAAAATAAATTGCGAAATAAATAAATTAGATTTCAAAAAATTATCAATGCACTAAGATTATATCAAGATTATATATAAACAGAACCGGCTCCTGACCATTTTTTCAAAACTTTATAGTTAGGTAATATAAACTAAGCCTACTGTTCTACGTTAATTCAAAATCTTGAAAACAATTACAAATCTCTTGAAACAAATTTGAAACCGCAATTGTCTTGCAGCGACCAGGCGACGTTATGTTTACATTCCAGCAAAGGACATCGTTTTTTATTAAAATTTAGACAATTTATCGAACCTATATAACATTTTTTACAGCTTTTGTATACTTTATCTAAAATGAGTTTTCGTACTAATAAGACATTATTCGTAAAGAAAAGACATTATTATATTAAAGAAAAAATTTTAAATTTTAATAATTTACGTTAACTGTTTTAGATCATTTGGTCATATTTCTTACACTTTACTTTCTGTGTAAAGAGGGTGTTCCTATATACGACTGCTAGGGCGTCATATATCTATCCTGAATTGTACTTTAACTGTTTTTATTTCTTTGATTGTGGAGAGTAATTTTGCGGAGAAAGATTCGGACAGATTTATCTCTGTCATGTTATGAAATGACATTTTAATTGTTTTGTGACAATCTTTGAGGTCAGATTCAATTTCCAATTAGATTCCCATTCATTTACAAAATTTGAAAATGATCCTCTTCTACCCTTTCTACCGTCTGTTCTGCTTTTCCCACCAAACGGATTCATCCACAAACAATTTCATGATTTATAATAACATCATCTGCATGTTTGTCGTAATGTATTAGTGATTGGGAAAGTTGGTTGTAAATATAACCTTAATTTTAATGTTTTTAATAATTTTGTATAAATTTATGTTATTTCGAATATCCCTATTGACTCTAAGTCGAATAATTTGATTATATAGTAGATAGCAAAATAAATGGTAAAAAAATAGTGAAATAGAAAAAATAAAGAGTTCAATATCATTTTCAAAATAAAATATCTTAATTATGTTTATATATATTATATATTTTCATTATATATATTTTTTAATTTGATACAAATTGATTACTATTATTATTTGTTAATTCATAAAGTGATGATTTCTTGGTAGCAGCATTTAAAATTTAAAACGATAAAGTGATAATTTAAGCCTTTTGCTGCGAATAATGTATTTAATGAAAACATTTTTACTCATTTTCCATGGTTATCTAACCATATTACAACTGATCAAGCTCTATAATTTGCGAGTCAACACTTACACCATTGGATTCCTTTGGTACTGCTAAATTTGAACAGTTGTGGTTATCTTTCGCATTTTACCAATATTATTGATAGTTTTGAAGCTGTAAAAAACCCATCTTTTTACTTCAGTCATTGCAAAAAAAAGTCTATTCCTTAAATAATAGGATTTGCAATTATTACCGAGCCGTCCTTTACCCTCAGTTATTTTTTCTATGTATTATTTCGAATCTATGTGCAATTCGAATAGATGGTTACTCAACTAAGTCACTCATGTAAAATAACCTCGCTAAATCATATTTAAAATTTATAAAATAAACTAAGATAAAAACGAAATTAGATTTTAAAATTAAAACGGGGTTAATTTTTTTTCATCACAATTGGTCACTCGCATTACTTCTGTGATACTATAGCGAGTAAACAAAACGGATCGAATTTTTATAACCGCAACCAACGTACCGTCAAATGAACTGCGAGAAATCACTGTGAACGTGCAAATGAAATGTTAAAGTTAGATATCTTGTTGTTTTAATAATTAGGAATTTGCGGTTTTTTTGTGAATTAATTAAAACTTGTTATTTATAAATTCTTTGATTAAATATATATTGTTAGTTTCAAGATTTTTGCTGCAAATTTAAAGATGGATCTAAAGATGGATTTAACTGGCGACCACGCCGAAAATCAAAATATCAACGCCATTTCGAAATCGACAAAATCGCTAATGGAATGCCTACCGAAATCATGCCAAGACATGCTCACACTGAACATCAGACGATATGATGGACGAGGTTTAAAAGAAGCCGAAGAATGGATCAGAGATATAGAAGAATGGTTGCTGACAAATGGACAGCGATTGACAAGCACTTTCGATGTGTTATTAGTGGCAGAAGCAAAGACATTGTGGGGAAACGTCAGAGAAACAGAAACAACAGATGTAAAAGCCAAAGCGTGGTTCTTAAATACGTTCACAATTACAAAATCTATAACTGACAAAATCAGAGAATTGGCAGCTATGGAACAGGAAGATGATGAAAGGTTTGCAGCTTTTGAGATACGGCTAAGAAAATCTTTAGCTGAAGTTCTAAATTCAGGACGATCAGAAGAAGATATTGTTCAAGACCTCATCGCAAATAAAGCACGCGATGTGAGACTGCGGGAGATACTATGAAAGAGTTTGGAGTAAAGTTAGTGAAAATCAATAATATAGAAAAGTCATTGATAAACAAAATTTACACTGATGAAGAAAGAATAAATAAAGCACTAGTGGCGATGGCAGGTGACAATAATAAGGATATTGAAGGAATGATGAGGGAATACGGCGGAATTTTTATGGCATCGAAATTCGATCTGGTATTTACAAATTTAGTTCGACATGAGATGCGGATAACAGGAGGCCCAATAATGCAACATCCTCGACGTCAACCAATGCACATGGAGAAAAGGATTGAAGAACTGATAAAAGAGTTAATGAAAGCAAATGTTATTCGATGTTGCAAGAGTCCTTGGAATGCCCCGTTAGTTATAGTAGGGAAGAAAGATGGATCTATCAGGATGTGTGTAGATTATCGTGGATTAAATTCCATAACAGAAAAAGAGTCATTTCCTATGCCTAATACCAAATTCTTACTAGACTGTCTCGCGAATGCAAAAGTATTTTCGTCAATCGATTTAGGTCAGGCGTATTATCAAGTGGAGTTGGCTCCAGAAATTCAAGAAATGACTGCATTCAGTACAAGAGAAGGACAATTTTGCTTCAATAGACTACCGTTTGGCTTAGCAACAGCTCCTGCGACATTCCAGAGACTGATGCACACAGTGCTAGAAGGAATGCTATTCAAGGGAGTAGTAGTTTATCTAGATGATATCTTGGTATATGGTAAAAGTCAAAAAGACCACGATGAGCTATTAAAGGAAATATTCAGAAGAATTAAATTGGCAGGACTGAAGATAAATCCAGAAAAATGCAAATTCAATAAAACAGAATTGTGTTTCCTTGGTCACACAATTAACGAGAAGGGTATCCAGACAAACAGGAAGAAAGTGGAAGAGATCGAGAAAGCAGAAGTACCAAAATGTTCAAAACAATTGAGATCGTTTCTCGGATTAACGAACTACTATAGAAGATTCATCAAAGACTATGCCAAAATCGCTGAACCATTATACGCTGCGACATCTGGATGCGATAAAGATATAAATTGGACTAAAGAATGCAATGAGAGCTTCCAAACTCTGAAGAGACGGTTGTGCGAAGCACCTATCCTTGATTTTCCAAGAGAAGATAGGACTTTTATCTTAGACACAGACGCTAGTTTCGGAGCCATTGATGCAGTTTTGAGTCAAATTACAGAAGATGGAGAAGAATCTGTCATAGCTTATGGCTCGAGACATATGTCATCACATGAAAAGGGATACTGTGTAACCAGGAAAGAACTGCTCGCCGTACATGAATACGTCATGCATTTTAAAGAATATCTGTACGGAAAAAAATTCATAATTCGCACTGACCACAAGGCATTGGTTTTCATGAACACTACAAAAACGCCAATCAGTCCGCAATTCCAAACATGGTTAGCTAACCTGTCGGAATATGATTTTGAACTAAAATATCGGAAAGGCGAAGAACACTCAAATGCAGATGGACTATCAAGATTAAAAAGTATGGTTTGCACCCAGTGTCAAACAAGACACGAAGAAGCTAAGGAAGGAAAATCAAAGATTAGATATATATATATATATACTATCCAAAGAACAGAAGCTATGGAAAAAGTATGGGAACAACAACATAAGGACATTCGGTTTCGAGAGCTGCGAGAGATATTGGAAAATGGATGTACACGGGAGAAAAAGAATTGTTTTCCTTTTAACGTAAAAAATACACAAATTGATGGAGGATTAATAACAGTAGAAAAGAACAAAAATATCTTAATGTTAGTCCCAGAAACATTTGCAGGCCTGTTAACAACAACCCTACATGAAGAACTATGTCACATTGGAGTTAAGAAATTATTTCATTATATGGAAAAGATATTTTATTGGCCGAAAATGCAAGAAACAATCCAACTCTGTTTACAATGTTGGAGATCTGCGCTAAGAGAAAGATCGATCAGACAAGAACCAAGGAAACATTTATTCCTAGATATAGCTCTGAATTCCTAGAACAGATTGTTATAGATGTGGCTTACATGGAAATAAACGCCAAAAAAAATATATGGTAGTAATGGTGGACCGATTTAGCAAACTGATTTCTTTAACTGTAATCACAAAGCAAGACGAAGGGACCATTTTCAAAACAATACTTAATAGTTGGATCTATCGATTTGGAAAACTGAAGAGTATTTTAACAGATAGAGGCCGAAATTTCGAAGGGAATTTCCTAAGACAGAAGTTACAGAAACTTGGAATCAAGCAGGAATTCAGCTCACCTTATCAGCACCAATCAAATGGTTTAGCCGAAAGAGATCTTATTACAGCAACATTGGCAGGCGGATGTGAAGTGAGAAACTGGCACGAACTTCTACCCAGAATAGAGTTCACTATAAATAGCAGTCGACAAAGTGCTACAGGTTTATCACCATTTGAGATAATTTATGGACGGAGTGTTAACCTACACTCTAACCTGAAACAAGCCGAGATATCAAGAAACGAAAGAATCGAAGACGCGAGATTTAACTCGAGTAAAGCCGCAGACACTATGAGAGCTATGGATAAGACAAAGAGGGGCACTCGTGTTTTCGAGGTGGGGGAGGAGGTACTCGTACGTAAAGAGCCGCAGAACAGGCACAAGGATGGTATGCAATACGATGGCCCATATAAAATCGCCAGATTTCTATCACCTCATCGAGTCGAACTACATTCACAAGAAGGAACGAAAGAAAGAAGAATCGAGTGGCTGAAGAAGTGGAAAAAGTCTTAAGAAGGGGAGAGTTAGATATCTTGTTGTTTTAATAATTAGGAATTTGCGGTTTTTTGTGAATTAATTAAATCTTGTTATTTATAAATTCTTTGATTAAATATATATTGTTAGTTTCAAGATTTTTGCTGCAAATTTAAAGATTTCACAACTAAGACAAATAAAATAAACGCTCAAACACACAGGAAGTTATGCTGTATCAAATAAAAAAACTAACCAATTTGAGGTTCATAGTCACAACAATAAACCATCACCGAAATAATCGATACAGAACCTAGAATCGCAATAACACATTGTTTTTGATGATTGGATTATCATCAGTAAGGAGGCTGTCTGCCACTAGATAAAATGAGTAGATACCTATTCCAAATTGTCCATCATTGAAATATCATCTCCAGTATGAAGTGCTCTCGTGAATGCTTTAGTTCCAGATCTAGCGATTGTTCTCAATTTGTTGATCAAATCTGCCTTTGTCATTTCGATTCCAGTGTCGATAATATTTAAAGTTCTAGGCATCTTTATCCAAATAACCGGGGCTGAGAAGTCGGAGTCAAGAGTCGACGGAATTTTTTAGCAATTGTAGTCAAAATCGAACTCGGAAAACTAGCAAAATTTTTGACGACTTAGACTCTTTATTTTACAAACTATATAATATAGTTTTTTTGTGTAAAAAAGCAATTAATTTTTTCATACAAAATCTTTTAAATACAAAACCAATCTGAATGAAATAACGAGTTTGTATTTGTGTAAAATACTATAACTACACTACACTAAAATAACTAAGCCAAAATAACTATAACTAAAATAAAACACGTAATTCACTTATTTAAAAAATTTTTGGGAACTCCCGGAATAAAAATTGTAGCTACGCAATAAAATTAGTTCATTTTACAATTTTCATAAATTCTTTCTTGTTTTCAAAGTTTTGTAAAATTTTATGTAAAATTATATAGTCGTTCGTATTTAAAATTTTCATAAAATGAAGTCTGAGTCGCAATTTTTAGGACCGACCCCACAACCATGGAAATAATTTCATTTTCACATCACAATTTAATTCCAATAAACAAAGAAAACATCTCCAATCACAATCGATATTATTAATTTCAAAAGACAAATAATTCAAAATAATCTACAAAATTCAAAATCCAATAATAAATCGCCAAGAAAGATTCGAAAATAATCCAGAAGGCATGCGCACACAGACTCGACCAAGTTACAATTACTGACACGATCACAATAGTGCATAATCGGCCGAAACACGCATTATGTATAAAATAAATAATTTGTGATCTTAATTGATGCAACAATGAAATTTGACTGAAATGAATGATTAAGCTCCTAATAAATTCCCCAGTCGATGAAACTTTTTTCCGCATCTATGGCTGTTATTACTCATTATTATATTTGTAGTTTAGGTACAGTAAGTTTGTATAAATAAACAAAAATGCCACAGAAACCTTTGAAATGTTGCCAAATACTTATGATAGTGATTGTTTATTAAAAGCACATGTTTTTGAGTTGCATAAGATATTTAAACAAACTTGTGACGATGTTATTAATGAAATATTTCGTTGTCTACTAAAATATGCAATTACTAAAAATATTGAAGTATGTGAATTTGGGAATTTATGTAAAAATGGAATAACAAATTCTTACACAATAATTCATCACATTTTAACTGAAAACCATACAGTTGAAATCTTTTGTATGATAAGGAACCTGTTCATCGTTCGTCGATATCCAATAACTTTTTCACAAAAAACACAGATTCGTTTCTCCCATTATTAGTCATATTCACCGAAAAATATTCGTTTTGCATCTGCTGAAGACATTCAAAGTGTAACTGCAAGTGTAACACTCGTTTGATGCACTTGTTGGATTTGCAAATATTTGTATTTCTCATGGAATTATTTATTTGAAATAAATAAAACAAATTATTTCGAAATATATCATTTATATGCGTTTAAATCGTATGTCCTGCATTGAAAATTGTCCCGGGAAGTGTCCCGTATTGCACATCTTACCTTATTATTGCTATCTATTTGTGAAGTAACTTTTCTAATTAAATAACACTGCTTTGGTTTAATTAGTAACAATTATTTAAATTCAAAAATTCAAATGTTTCAATTAAAGCATGTCATGAGCTTTAAGCGAATTCACATTGCTTAAGTATTTAAAAAAATTGTATTTCTATAATTGCTACTTCAGTTTAAAAAGTTTAAGTGTACAAAACAAAAGTGCAAAGTTTAATTTTTTTTTATAATTGTGTCCGCAAAAGGTTTTTTTGCTTCTTCTTTCTTATGTTTTTTGTAAGTTGTGTACAATACGATTAGATATGGTTAAATAATTAATATACAGTCTTTTTAAAAATGAAAATATGCAATTTACACACTCTTAGTGAAAATAGTGTTTTTGTCATATTATTCCATAATAGACACATTATTAGTGTGTGTTCATACATAAAGGTCTTATATAAAGTAACCAGACGTTCCGGATTAGGTAGTTTTTATTTGAACATGTCCCGCATTCCAATAAAGAATATCTGGTCACTTTATACAAAGATGAATTATTGAAAATAAAATTTAATAAATTTTTGAAAAAAAAACGCGATTGCCAAAGGGTTACTAAAGAAAATATATATATTTAAAAATTTTCTTCATTTTTTTATTTTATTATTATTATTAGATGAAACCGTTTAATATCATACCATGCGGTGTGAGAAAATTGTGATATTAACCGAAGATGCTATTAAACATAAAATATTGAAATTAAAGATTTAATCAAATTTAACCATTAAAATTTATATATTTTTAAATCATTTATTCAAATTACGTTGACCAGCATGGTTTCGTTGGGTAAAGTTGATGCTTCAAATGATTAAATGTTATAAAACTATCGACGTTATTTTCAATTAAGACGCTTTGAAGTATATTCGTAGATTCAAGGGCTTGTTTAATGGTTACCTTTTCCCCTAGTGTATTATCTTTTGGGTTGCTATTTTCCATATTTCTTTCCTAATGATATTTTCAATTATTTCTTTTTCGTTCATTGGTTCAAAAACATTCAATTTGATCATTCATCTCAACACAATCTTCAAAATCCAAATCTAAGCCACTATCCGGCATCATGAATATAATAGATTCCTCTAAATTTAATTCCAAATCATCAAAATATTTGGCCTTTCTAAAGCAATAAGAGTAGTATTAGGAGTAATAAACTCCCAGGGTTGTTCAATTATACGCAAGGAAGATAAAGGATCCAATCTTTGGGACAAGACGGTAGAAGATAGGTCATTATTTGATGATTCTACCATTATAACAAGCTTTATAACAATCATTATCCGCGATGTTATTTTTAAGACTTAATAACATCTTGATCAACTGGTTATATTTATGGTGTCACAATTGGTGACAGAAAAAAACAATTCAATGTTGTTTAGCTTTATATTCAGAAGGGCGATTTTTTGTAAATGTTTTTATCTTGCCACTTTCTCGTATACAGCAACTATTTCCAATTATATATTTAAAGAAATTTCATTGCGCTTTCTTTTTTAGCCATTTTAAATAGTAATTTTTGACAAAAATATGGCATACATTGATGATTTCTTGGTAGCATCATTAAAAAAATTTTAAATAATTAAATGATAATTTAAGCCTTTTGCTGCAAATAATACGAATGAAAAAATTTTCTACTATAAGACAGCCCTTCAATTTCCAGGAATTTGGTTTCTCCTATTTTGAAAATGCTTTTTGATCTTCTCATTTATTTCCTTTTTCTTACTTCTCATTGATTAAAAATAATAATAAACTTTTTTTCTGTAGAATTAAAAATTTTTTTTTTAACGAAATACTAAAAAAAATTTTAAATTTTTAAAGGTTCAATAAATAGCTCAAAAAACTTATTTTAATAAATAATATTTTAAATTATTTATAAAATATAGTTTTCAATAACTATTTATATACGCATTTTAAATATTTTTAAAAATGTTTCTATTTTGATTTTTATTCCTAATAATCTTTTAAAGGTATATATTGATCCATTTATCTATATTATTTTAAATTTGAATTATTATTTTTTAATTTTTAATTTAAATTTTTTATAAAAGCTATTTTAAAGAAGAGATCAATGAAATTGCTATTGACTTTTTTTCATTTGTATTAAATATATTATTTGTAGCAAAAGACTTAAATTATCATTTAATTGTTTATGGCATACATAGTCGGCATAAAATATTTGTTATTATAAAAATTTTAAAAAATGGTTTTGAAATTGTCATAATATAATCAACATTTAATTTAAGTTAAATTTATTTATATTCTGACATTAATAATATTTCGGCACTTTGAATTGTAAAAATTCTATTGCTAATTAGCGATGTGCTTTTAAGCATCAGAAAAACATTGAAATTTGGCTTTGTGACGTTTAATTTTCGCTTTAAAGTCATTATATCCCAAATTTAGCGGATACAACTGTACTGTTATTTTATTATTAAAGTAGATCATTTAAACATTTTATTGGTTTAAAAATCATTTTCTTGTACTCATAAAATGCAATTTACAATACTAGAATCAGCACTTGACATTCAAATTTCAGAAATAAAATCATAAAAAAACTCAATCAATAAAACTGCGCCTTCAAAATCTTCCGTTGTATCATCCTTTATAAAACAATCCTAGGTATAACAACGAAATAAAAAATAATAATTAATAATTGCCCATATCCAACCTGCTATACAAGCGGTTAGAAAACACGCGATATTGCCCGCTATCATTGCACGAATAATTAATTTCGATAAATCCGGACGCCGATGGGGGATCATTGTGCTCAAAGAACTCAAAAGAATTCCCATTGAACCAAAATTTGCAAATCCGCAAAGTGCATAAGTAGCAATTACGACTGATCGATTTTGCTGAATTAAAACAAATTAAATTTAATTATTGAATTCACCAATAGCTATATTTACGCAGTAGATACGTTCCAAGAAACTAATCGCAAATCGAAATCGCGTAAATCGAGACTTCAAATTCATACAAAAATGATAGATAGGTTCCAGAAAATAAAAATCTGCTTAAATCGAGACTTTGAGTTCATATAAAGTAAAGGGATAGGTTCCAGAAACTCGCGTAAAACGAGGCATAAAAAATACAATTTTATTTAGAAATAGATTTTAAAAATTGATATTTAAATTTTAAATTGTAAAATTTATAACATGTTCATAGTTAAAAGATATATTAAAAGGAATAATTGTAATTTAATTATTCCGCCTCCTCGCTACTATATTCTAATTCATCCAATTTTTTCTTTTTGGTTGGCTTGAAATCGCTACTATCATCGGATTCAAATCTGGTAGCGTGCTCTTCTTCTCGTCTTATAAATAGTCTGTAACCAATTTTTCTGTTTTGTTTTTTTTAAATTTTTGTAAATTTCACTGCATTGCGCGCAAAGGTTTTTAATGTCTCACTGAAATTTAACAGCACGGTCAATATCAGGATCAGTAGCCAAAACCTTGTTTTCTAAGTTACTGGCCAATTGTAAAATTTCAGAAATGTATTTACACGTAAATTTATTTGGTTTATTATTATTATTATCATTTGAGAGACACTTGCCACCAAATATGTTTGAAACCGCGTATTTCGAGGGATTGCTGTACTTCATATTTTGAAATTTTTACTTGCAATGAAGAAGTTGTGCAAATTGCAGGTAAGATAAAGGAAAGATCAGGCGATTCTTAAAATAAAGGTAGATAACATTTTTCAATGAAAATGAGAATCGAGAATAATGAATATCGCTATTATTATTAAACTTTAGTAATAGTTTGATAATACTGAACTGAATTTGCTGAGACTTGAAATCCGAAATAAGATTATTGTTATTGATAAGATTTTCATTAATATTTTAGTTAGGATTATTATTATTATTATTATTATTATATTTAGAAAATGTCCCAAGAATATTTGTTTATATAATCAGATTTAATGAAATATAATTTTGGATTTAATAGTCTTAGTAATTTATTTTGATGACCGAAGAATTAAATGTTATAGCTTCTAACATGGCGACCATTCCAACGGATCTGCTTATTGGAAGATTACTTCCAGAAAAATTCCACAGAGGAGATGACCTCGAATTATTTATCAAAGAATGTCAGAGGTTCTTTGAAA
The DNA here is from genome assembly GCA_959609185.1 of Schmidtea polychroa. Lineage (NCBI taxonomy): Eukaryota > Metazoa > Platyhelminthes > Tricladida > Dugesiidae > Schmidtea > Schmidtea polychroa. The sequence goes on along the minus strand of CAUHTR010007618.1, from coordinate 145,101 downwards.
TAACGAAGACACCAGTGAAGACCCAAATGGTACTAGTTATTACACTTCTGGACAGGACTTTGATTGAAGAATATGAAACCGCAGAAGGTAAAACCGTTGAACAGAAATTAAGAGCAGCTTTTCATCGACCAACGTCATTGATTGATGACTTAAGAGAAGCCTTGAACTACGAGCAAGGTAACGAATCAGCGGAAATATTTATAGAGAAAATATCAAAAATGACTAAAAAATTGGCCTCACACACTTGGAATGAGGAAGAAATTCAGAAATGTTTATTGACACATTGTGTAAGAGATAAAGAAGTCAGGAAAGAAATCGAAATGAAAGATCTCAAACGGCGGAACAAATTAAAGAAACTATAAAGAAGATAGAAAAAGTTAACAAGGTTATTGAACAAGTAAACACGGTGAGATCAATACGACCTACAACTGGGGGAAGAACTTATAGAGATGTAGTACAAGTTGGAGCCACGAAGAGAGAAATCAACGAATGGAAACCAGAGACAAGAGTTAAAGTGATAGAATGCTGGACGTGTCAAAAACCGGGACACAGTAGCAGAGAATGTAATATAAAAAGAAGATTTCAATGTTATGCATGTGGTGTTGAAGGCCACATACGAAGAGAATGCCCAACAATCAAATGTCATAGATGCAATGCACGAGGACACAAAGAAAGAGAGTGCTACACAAATATGGAAAGACGAAATCAAGGAAGAGATCGAGACCAAAGGAAGATGTCAGGAGGAAGAATTCAAAGAAATACCTATCAACAAAGGGAAGATATGTATCAATCAAGGAACGTACATCAAAGACAATGGGGAAACCAACAATATAACAGAAAAGATATTGCAGCTATCGAGTCTGATGATGAGATGATGAATACAAAACAGTCAAGCCAGCCAGACGAGTATAACAGGGAGAATGACCCAAACGAGCACGCTCCGTCAAACGGGACATTGATCGGAGCAATTTACTAAGTAATATTGATTTCAACCAAAGAATGAATGCTAACGGTATGTGTAATTTAAGTATGTATGATGATTGTATGATTGATAAAGATTGTAGTGTTTTTGAACGTGATATTAATAATAATAGTAGTGTAGAAATTAAAAAGTCGAATGATAAGGAAATTCAGAAAAAATTTAAAGAGGAGTGTAAAGTAAATGAATTAGTAAAACACGAGGAAAGAACTATAGAGAAAATTTACAAATTCCTCAAGAAAAATGGAGACGTGTGTATTAATGAAATTGTAGAAGATACTAGAGAGCAGAATATTGTGTCAGTAGAAGAACAAAAAAGTCCAGTAATAACATATAATATAATGCAAGGTAGACCGAGTACAACACTGGATATCCAAGGGCGGAAAGTAGATTGTTTATTGGATACAGGAGCGCGAATTAATGTGATGGCTAAATCTGTAATTGATCGATTAGAAAATATCGAAATATTAGAAACAAGGGAATCGCTAAGATGTGCAAACAACAGTAGATTAGAAACTATGGGTAAAATAAACATCAATGTTAAAATGGGCAGTATTGAAAGAAATGTAACATTCATTATAGTAAAGAATTTAATACCAGAAATTATTGGAGGAGTAGAACTACAAAGGTTATTTGGTATAGAATTGAAATGTATACTAGAAGAACATGGAAAACGTAGTGATTTCATTTGCGAAATAGAAGCTAGATTTGGGCGGATTATAACAGATGAAGAAAGATTACGTCATGCCATCGGCGTTTTAAAAGTTACCGGAAATAAGAGACTGCTAGAAATATTTCAGGCAAACAAGAATGTTTTTATGGCAGATAAATGGGACATTGGGTGTACCAATCTGATAAAACATAAGATCATCACGAAAGGAGAGCCAATAATGATTAAACCGAGACGTCAGCCAATAAATTTGGAAAACAAGATTGAGGAAGCAATAAAAAATCTAGAAAACAACGGAATAATTAGGAAGTGTAATTCACCGTGGAACACACCTTTAGTTTGTGTATGGAAGAAAGAGAAAAAAGACATCAGGCTTTGTCTAGACTTCAGACAATTAAACAAGATAACAGAAAGACAAGCATTTCCAATGCCAAATGTAGATGAAATTTTAGACATCCTACACGGATCCAGATATTTTAGCTCAATCGACTTGGGAAATGCTTATTACCAAGTGAAGTTAGATAAAGAATCTCAAGAGAAAACAGCATTCTCAACAAAAGAAGGACAGTTCTGTTTTAACAGGATGCCGTTCGGTATTGCAGCGGCACCAGGAACATTTCAAGAATTAATGACGAAAGTATTGAAAGATTTGTGGAAAGATGGAGTGATGGTATATTTAGACGACATCCTAATATTCACAAAGACAGAAGAAGACCATTATAACATATTTGGAAAAGTCCTAGGGAAGATCGCAACAGCAGGACTAAGATTGAACCCCGAAAAATGTCAAATATTTAAAAACGAAGTGAAGTTTCTGGGACACATAATAAATAAAGACGGCATACAAACAGATAATACTAAGATAGAAGCAATACAATCATTTCAAAAACCAAAATGTGTGAAGAATCTGAGGAGCTTTCTGGGTATCTGTAACTATTATCGACGGTTCATAAAAGACTATGCAAAGAAGGCAAGAGCACTAGAAAGCATATGCGGAAAAAACAATGAGAAAATAAGATGGACAGAGATGTGTGAAAAGGCTTTCAGGGAAATGAAAGAAGCATTGATAACCGCCCCAGTATTGGTATTTCCAGATTTCAGAAAAGAATTTATATTAGACACAGACGCGAGCTTCGATACTATTGGAGCAGTTCTTTCGCAAAAGGATGAAAAAGGACATGAACATGTCATTGCATATGGTTCACATGCGATGAGCAGCACGAAAAAGGATACTGCATTACCAGAAAAGAATTATTGGCAATATACTATTTTTGTAAAACATTTCAACCATTACTTATATGTAAGAGATTCGTACTGAGAACGGACCATAAAGCTATTACGTTTATGGTAACAACGAAGAAACCAATAACTGCTCAATTCCAGACATGGATCAACTATTTAAGCAGCCTGGATATTAAAATGGAATACAGGAAAGGAACAAGCCATACAAACCGCGGATATGCTATCCAGGACAACATGCGGAACATGTGTACAGTGTATGATGGAACACGAAGACGCAAAAACCGGCAAAATTAAAACCAGAATATTAACAGTAACAGCAGAAGGCGGATATAACAAGTGGCAAAATGACAATATGGAGGTCCAAGAAATAAAGAATAAGTTAGAAAATAAAGATTGTAAGTTCATAATGGAAAACAACACGGTACTAACTAAGCAAGGTAAAATATGGATACCGTCAGATAATAGACAGAGGATGATAAAAGAAGTACACGTATTGCTGTGCATGCAGGTGCACAGAAAGTAACAAAATATATCCAGAATAACTGCGACATGGAAAATTTAGCAACGGAAGTAAAAAAGGTAATTGAGAACTGCGAAAGATGTCAGAAAATGAAAACGATAACAACCAAGACAAAGGAGGGAAACTCAAACAATAAAGAGTACAGAACCATTCGAGAAGATATATATGGATATATGTGGGCCATTGAAAGAAACGTTCAACAAAAAGAAATATATTTGCGGAATCATTGACCACTATAGTAAATACATCTCATTAACGGCATAAACAAGCAAGACGAAAAAACAATTAGTGAGACGTTATTAAATAAATGGATATTAAAGTTTGGAGCTCCAAAAGAACTTCATGTAGATTGTGGGAAGAACTTTGAAGCAAGAAGTATAAAGAACTAGCAAACGGCAGCTGCATTAATTAATTTTCTCAAGCCCATATCACCATAACACGAATGGTATTATTGAAAGACAATCAGAACAATCAGAGAGTATATTAACGCGTCATTGAATGAAGGAGGAAGGAAAAACGGGCTGATATAGTGCCAGAAATAGAATATACGTTTAAATGCAACAGTTCAAAAAAACAACGGGAGTAAGCCCAGCAGAGATTATATTTGGGAGGAAAATCGACAGAATGAAAATGGTACTCGAATAAAGAAATAAATAGAGAAGATATGGAAAAGAGAAGTAGAGGATAAAACACTAAAACCAAAAATAAGCAAAACAGTGAGAGATTTTGAAATGGAAGACTGTGGTCTTGATCAAACAAGAAATTCGAAATAAGACGATGCAAGGTGGGAAGGGCCGTACAAAGTGATAAGAAATACATGAACGGAGCTACTTACTTAAAGATCAAAAATGGGATTATTATTATTATTATTATTATTATTATTATTATTATTATTATTATTATTATTATTATTATTATTATTATTATTATTATTAATTTACATTATTAATTTTATACTATTTTATAAAATATATTTTCATTAAAATAAATGAATTGTTTCAATTTGTAAACTTCAACAAATAATTGTAGTAATTTTAATATTTAATTAATCAAATACCATAAGAAATCCGCCGGTAAGAGTAGTGTTAGTTCCGTTTTGATAATGAATAAAAATATCTTCATTTTGAAAAACCACCGTATCCAAAGTCTGATTGAGAGAATCATAAATTTTTCGGTTTTTTATTAAAACACCTTAATAAAAATTGCTAAAATAATTTATTATTATTATTATTATTATTATTATTATTATTATTATTATTATTATTATTATTATTATTATTATTATTATTATTATTATTATTAATTGTTATTATTATTATTATTATTATTATTATTATTATTATTATTATTATTATTATTATTATTATTATTATTATTATTATTATTATTATTATTATTATTATTATTGTTAGATTGTGTGGACAGCGTTTTGATTGTATCCATTTAAATTGACTAAAAATTCACTATTTACAATTTATTATGATTGACAATATTCAAACAAGAGGATTAATTTACGCCAACAATATCTTGAGAAGGAAAACATCAGACACATCTATCTACAATAATTCTATTAATTTAAATTATATAAATATATTTTAATTATATTTACATTGAAATTGTCAATATAATATTTAAAATCATTTTTTATATACCATATTTATTAAATTCTAAATTAATTAATATAAAATATTTATCTACCTTTTCCCTTACAATTATTATTATTAGTAGTAGTGATAGTAGTAGTAGATGGCTATATCCCACCCAAGCCACCTTCCTAGAAAATAAGTCAGGAATGTAGGTCACGACATAATATAACAATTTTACATATAATATGAAACATAGAACACCTTGTATTATAGAATTAGACTCGTATACAGCGTCGGATTTACCTATAGGCAGACTAGGCACTGCCTAGGGGCCCGCAGTATTGGGGGCCCCAAAATCGAAATCATCTAAGGGGCCACAAAAAAAATATTTTTTTTAATGGATTTTTTATATACTAAAATATAAAAAATTAAAATACAATATAAAATACATGTATTATATAAAGAATTAAAAAAACATTGTACGTATTTTTTTATTTAAGGAAATTTTCTAAAATATCAACAATTTGGGGCCCCAATAATTTTAAAGGAAAAAAATTTGGAAATTGCTTTTCCAAATTTGGAAACAATTTTAAGAATTTTTTTGTGTCTAATGATTGCTAATTGCACTGGCGAAAGAAGTTTCTCAAAATTGAAGCTGATTAAAAATTTTTTGAGGTCAACGATGAGTCAAAAAATTTTGAATAATTTGGCCTTATTATCTTGTAACATTGATAAATTGAAAGCTATTGATTTTGATTCATTGATTGATCAATATGCTCTAGAAAAATTTAGAAAGAAAGTTTTGTAAAATTATATTTTTGACATGACATATGTATCTTATTTTTAAACGGAATTATTTAATAAATATATTTCAAAATATAAATAGGTAGTAAATAATTATTTCTTAAATACTTTTAGCAAATAAAATAACCTACATAATTTCCTTGAAATATACTAATTAATTTTGAGGGCCCCAAAAAGCTCCTTTGCCTAGGGCCAACAAATGCTTAAATCCGGCCCTGCTCGTATACCTAACATAAGGCAAGACAGTCGATTCACTTTATTATAGAAATAAATTCTTATATGTAAAATGTAGATATGTTTATTATAAGAAATATATTTATTATAGGAATCAAACAAGAGAGTATATAAATATTTTATTAAATATTTAAAGGATATTTACAGGCAAAACATTACATGTATTATGGTAAACAATACATCATTTTAAAGATAATTGCTAGATCTATATGACTGACCATTAATGAAGGTGGTCACAATAAAAATTCAATTGTTATAACAAAGTTTTTAAGGACATCCTTAAGGAAACTATTATTTTTCAACTTAACACATGGCAATACATGATCATTAATATACATTTTCATAAAGTCCAACTTTCCCATATATATCAATTATCTGAATTCAAAAAATCCCCCAAATTTTTCCCAACTCAATAATTTCACAAATCTTGGAAATAGTTCCCAAAATATTTGAATTTTCCCAACCGAAAAAATCCCAAAATTCAAAATACAAGAAAAATTTCTATGCACTTTATTTTTAAAACATTGTCATCTTTAGACTCTAAAGATCAAATTACAAATTTTATACATCAAACAATTGATTTTGAAAAACACAATCTCGAGTCAAAAGATATGTTTTACAATTTTAATTATAGATAAAAACTCGGTAGTCATCATGCAACACAAACATATATATGATATCAAAAATCAACCGTTGGTTAGTCTGACTCCACGTGTTCCAAAAATTAATAAACACAACTCCCAACGTATATTTGTTTTATAGAAAATTTACAATTCTCGATAAATAACGACACTTTTAGTTAGCCACAATTTTCTTATAATTTCCGATCGAACTCCGCTCTGGAAAATCTCAACCTTGTACGATTTAAAAATAAGTTTCACCTTTTGCTTGATTCCGATCTCTGATTCGAACTCTTTTAATATTCCTTTCCGACTCCTTGATTCCTCTTATAATTCTTTTCTTCTTTAATTTTATTCCTCGAAATCCTATCGTCTGTTTCTTCTTCCCTACCTAAGGCTACCGCCGATTATGTGAATTTTGAGTTTCTTTATATACTCCCATAATCATTGTAATTGCCCCATTTTTAACCTAATTGGTTTTGACTTTTTTGGTTATCATTCCCTAATTAGCTATTTCTGTTGACCCTCTTTGTAATTCCCCTTCTTTTGTTTACCCTCGTTTATCCGGCTGTTTGGATAATTGCCCTCTGAATTCCTCGTTTGTTTACCATTCCAAATTGCCGTGCTCGGGTTTTCTTCATCGCTCGGGTTCTCCATTGGCTCGGGTTTCTCATTAGCCAATTAATTAATTGATTAATATTATACGTTTTTTCACATTTGTCTGTTTTACGACCCTTTCTAAAACATTTTCTAACAATTTCTTGCTCACTGTCTTTTCCCCATCCCCTAATCTACCACTCACCCGTTTTCCAGCTTCAATTTCGATAATTTTTCACTTTATTCCACTTCCTCAGGTTTGCGCATTTTTCCATTTCATGTCTGATTGTACCCTTTTATAGTTCTATTTTTATCATATCTTTCTTTGCCATTGCTTCTCTGCTTGACCGCCATTCAATTTCGGTTTTCCTTTTAATCTGAACTATATAATTTAATAATTTACTTTTAAAACCTCAACAACTTTAATGACTTTATTTTATCTGTAGATTTGGTATTGACTGGAACTGCGAGTTCAAAGCGACTGTAGATATCAATAATTTAGCATGGTTATTAGAAAGAGTGTGTGTATATGAACCTGAATTATTTTCAGCTCTGTGTTATACAAAATATAACCCAATGTGTGTAAATATCTTTTCAAGTGGTAAAATAATTGTAATAGAAATATTAAAAATTTAGATTTTCATATTATTGTTGAAAGAATTATAAAACGATTTTAAGGATTTGATTGGATATATATATATATATATATGCATATGGTTGGACAGCCCATTCAAATTTACGCCGGATGATGATTTTTGATCAGTTTTAAATCTTCTAGAACATTTTTCTTACTTTCTGAATATAAAAGTTTATATATACTAAACATATCTTCGAGTTTATCAATCAGAACATTTAGCATGTTTTCTAAACAAAATTACCAAATTAAAAATGAACAACTATTACTATTTGGTTCAGTCATTGTTGAATAAATATTCAAGCAAATCTTCGCTACTTATACTGCTAGAAATCAATAAAAAGCCAATCAAATCCTTAAAATCGTTTATAATTCTTTCAACAATAGTATGAAAATCTAAATTTTTAATATTTCTATTACAATTATTTTACCACTTGAAAAGATATTTACACACATTGGGTTATATTTTGTATAATACAGAGCTGAAAATAATTCAGGTTCATATATACACTCTTTCTAATAACCATGCTAAATTATTGATATCTACAGTCGCTTTGAACTCGCAACTCCAGTCAATACCAAATCTACAGATAAAATAAAGTCATTAAAGTCATGTTTACAGTTGAACATCCGGTTAATTTACAAACAGTTTTATATTATCAAATTCATTATTTTCTTTTGGAAAGGAATTTTACAACAGTGAAGTGAATCAAATCTTGAATAATCTGAAAATTAATCATTATTCTGTGCATTCCCAATTCAGAATCGCTCATGTTGAAAGATTTATTCTGACCTTGAAAGTTAGACTGAAAAAACAGTTCGTGCATCAAGGTAATAAGATAAATACTTTGCTTCAATTTATATTAGGCTATAATCATTCTTCACACCAAGGTTTGAAAGATTGAAACCAATGGATAGTTCATCAAAACAATCTATTGATTTAGAGCTTTCCAAAGAAATTTCAAAAATCAATACTAAACAGATTTCTGTCATGCATGGTATTAAAAACTATGACAAAAACGAAGTTATTCCTCCAGCAAAAGTATTTAGAATTCAAAAAATATTGAAATCTAAAAAAGTATGTAAGAATAAACAATACATGTGTAACATAAGGCAGATATTTAAATGATTAGTATTTTAAATGAATATATTTTTATTTAAATTACCAGTATTTTAATTAAATGCTAAGTTTTTTTTTAAATGATCAGTACCATATGATCATTATGTTAATTAAATCACTACTATTTTATTAGTATTTTAATTAAATTACAAGTAAATGATTTTTGTTATTATGATCTTATAAATAAATAAATAATTGTATTTCAACAATGTTTAAAATGGCTTCAAATATTCCAAATTACTTTTCGGATTCAGTGAAGACACGTGTAGTTTTGATTTTTTAAATAACACTGAAAATTGTAATAAAACATGTTTTAGATGTAACAAAGTTAAATTAAAAGGTGAGCAGTGTCCAGCTGCCATTAGCTTGTTTTATGATTGTCGCAATGAAGATATAAAATACTGATCATTTTATTTAAGATACTAATCATTTAAATAAAAGAAATATTAATCATTTTATTTAAAATACCAATCATTTAATTAATGCTGGTAACAAAAGCGACATGGATATAACCAAATATTCTAGTAAAGTGAATTTCTATTCTATTTTTCTTAGCAAATATCCAATAATTCATCAAAACAATCAAGACAGCAAATTCATAATCGATCGTCAAATGGTAATTGGGAAGTTGCTTTGTTGTATTTCACATTTGTGTGTAATTCCTTTCTATTTTATAGTAAAGCCAAAATTGAATAAAAGAAGAAGGAAGCAACTTCAAAATATAAAAATATGGTAATCGAGAATGAAAACGATGAATGTGATATAAGTAATCCTTATACACTGATTATACACTGAAAGTAACTTATCCTTTTAATCAGTCATATACATAGGTATATATGCCATATGCTAGGTATACAAGTTCAATTCTATAATAGAAGGTGGCCTATGTTTTAATAATATATGAAAAGTTGGTATATTATGGAAAGATCTACATTCAGATTTATGAAATTTTATTGAAAATTTATTAAGAATACTATTGACAAAAATCTTGAACTACATAAAGATTGTTCGTGACCAATTGTCTAAGGGATGGCTGAAAGGGATATAATCATCTATTATTATTATTATTTTCAATTTTTAAGAAATTAATATTTATATATTACCCAATCGCTCATATGCAATGAATTCATTGAGAAAAGTTTTAATTCCCATTAGTTCTGCAATTTTCCTACAATCTTGAATGTATACTCCCATTGAAAGGGCTAGTGGCCAAAATAAATATGAGCAAATAAGCTGAAAATGAAATAATACACTTATAATGTAATGGAAATAATATAAAAGTTGTAATTAGTGCTGTCTTTTACACAAATACAAACGTTTTACAATAAGCTTTGAGTGACATATTACATAACATTTTAGTAATGTGGCAAAAATATGGAAATTGCAATAGATATATTTCAGAATTTTTTAATTTTTAAATCTTAAAACAAATAAAATAAAAATAATACAGCGAAGCGCAATCGATAATGTCTAAATGACATTAAATAAAATCCAGTCAATTGCGCATTTTGTTCATTTTAATATTAACGGTAATTTTTGTTGTTAAATTCTATATAATTAAATGATTTACTTTCTTTTTTATTTAATATAAATATATTTTAGATTTTATGTTAAAAGAGGTTGGACATTTATATATTTATTTTAACATGGAAAAAAATTTTCTTAAATGCCTTGCTTCATCATACATTTAGGATAAAACCTTCTAAGGTGATGATAGCAATTTCTCAAATTACTCTAATCAGGTTTTTGGGTTTCTATATTGCAGGAAATCTATCATTGAAGCTCATTCTGCGAAATTCATGAGCTGAAAAATTTTACCCCTTTCTCCATTTTTAATTTTACTAAATAGATTGTAGGTGTTTTAAAATGGGTTAGTATTTTAAATATATTTATTTGGTTTCATATTTAATCATTTTGAAATTCAAAATTTACAGTTTATAAAATCTCCAGAAGTTTAATTAATTTTCAATTGTGTAATATTTATTATGTAGATTTTGTGAACCGTGTTTGTGTGTACGTATTTAATTTTTTTTAAACAAAGAATTTTCTATCAATCTATAGTGTAAGCTATTTTTTAACGTCATGGATTTAATCAAATGTCACTTTTGGCTTATGATACACACATTTATTATAGGTAGGTTTTATTTATATTATTAATATCTAAATCAATGTCCTATTTAATCATCCTTAATTGGCCTTTGGTGATATAATAATAGGTTAAAGTGATGATTTCCTGGTAGCAACATTAATTAAATGTTAAACAAGTAAATCATAAAAATAATAAAGTGAATAATAATAATGTTAAGAATATTTAACTAATAAAACAAAATAATCGTTAAGATGCATATAATGAATGGGAGAAATGAACAAAAATTAATGTTTCTAGTATTTTCAGGAAGAAAATTGAAAAGGGAGAAGAAAATACTAAAAGTCAATGAAATTAAACAACAAATAATGTCATCACTAATTAGTCATTTTAAAAGTAAAACAAAAACAAATTGAGAAATGAAATATCTTATCTAGACAGCTTGTTCGAGAGAACAAATAGATTAATAGTAAAAGGTTTGGTTTTGAAAGGAAATTGTAAAATATCAATAGCAAATTATTTGTAAATAACATTGAATAACAGAATATAAAAGTGAAACACAAATTGGATTAAAGGACACGAGAAAAGAGAAAAACAAAATGAAACGAAAAACCGAAAGCAAAATATTATGTAAAATTATTGAATAAAGGTATCACAAGTCGGAGAAACCATTTCAAATCAAATTATAAATTAAAGGTATTATCGCGATTATCAAAACTAGAACCAGTGACTAGGTGGTCATAATCTGTAATTGACATTTCACCGATAAGCTAACGTCTGTACAAAAATAAGATCACGCCTTTCAGATAAGTCATTATCAGCGCTTGTATTTTTGAAATATTACTATAACAAGTAAAATATATATTGAACTTCAAAGCATTCAATAAAACCATGCTTTTATAATGAAACTTTAACTTTCATTTTTTAAATATAATAAACTTGGCATGTTTTTTCAACTATATATAACCCCGTTGGTTCATGGGAGACTTCTCTGCTAAAACTCAGAGTTACAGTTTGCTTCCATCAGTCAGCAATATATTTTTAACTTAAGTGGTAATCACGCATATAATAACGTCAAACTAGTCATAAAGGCGCTTTTTAGGCTGTCATCAGCTCCTGATAAGCTACTTACACCTATATACTTAGTGTGTGATACCTATCACAAGTTCGTTCATTCATAGGTGGCATTGAGATAAAAAGTACGCCAGTCCTTTACAGCAGTTAGATAAATCAGTATTATCCTCCTTTCTTTTTCTTCTTCTTTTCCCACCCATCCACTCTAAAACTCACCTTTTTTCTGTATACTCATCCTTTATTTAAACCTTCATTAAACATGAAAAAACAGTAAAACAACTGTTAACTGTTTTTGAAACCCCCTGTTTTCAATTAATTATAACTTAATTTTTAATATTTATCTTTAACCCCCTTCCCCGCCCTCACTACTTAACCGCTACCAAATCTTTTATATTTTTGTTCACCTTTGATGTGTTTTTTTGATATTTCATTAATGTTCATTTTGACTATGAGTCAAAAATTCATTTTCATGTGTAAGACAAATTAATTATTTGTCTATAGTTATAGTGAAAATAAGTAGAGATTAGAAATAAAAGCATAGAAAATGTATAGAAAATAGTATAGAAAATAGCATATGTATAGAAAATGTAATAGCAATGTATAGAAAATAGCATAAAAATAAATTATGAATTAAAAATATAATAAAAAATTATCAAATTCACTAGAATATTCTAAAAAATGGCCATATCAATCATGACGTCGAATTTAATAAAAATTAAATAAAATATAAAAATTGGAAAATAAAATAAAAAATGAATAATAAAAATTCGCCATTTAAATTGAATGAAAATAAAATCAAAAATAAATAGAATTAAAAGAATTCTCTTTATTTAACCTTCATTACTTTCAGTGGAGCAGCAAACCCAAACATTACGATGTGATCTGCGAGACACCCGTTCAATTGCAATGGATGTGGTTATCGAATTGGGAAATTAATACGACCAATCACGCCCGATGCGTGGAATAGAGATAGCGCTTTCATGTTGTATGTTGTAAGGTTAAAATAAATCTTAGTTAGCGATTTTCCTTTGCTTAGCAAGCCAAGTAATCGTAGAAAATTTAGTTAATAATTAATGGGGCCGAAATTGAAGACAGACAATTACTTTCTAATCAAGCCCTAAAGGTTCAAATCCGCTAGTTGGAGGCAAAATTGGTCAAAGAGAGGTTGATCACTATGTGATGGAACAAATCGGATCACCAGTCTCATCCCAATTATTCCTTGTGGAACGTGCAAACGTGCGCATAATGGAGACCAAGGAAAATGGCATTAATGTCATTAATTTTACAAGTTTGTCATTCGAATGTTTTACCATTAAAAACATTTGCAATACGGTTTGCAACTAGAAACCAATGAAGAATTCGCAACCTTTAATGTCACTAGCAGAAAACACTTAACTTTATATTTTTATAATTTTCAATTTCATCCCAAGACTTTCTTTTTAAATATTATGTCTCAAAAAGCTGTATAATGTTTTTGGTTATCTTAACATGTTTCATTTTGTATTTGAAGAACATAAATTTGGCCATAAACCTTTGAAATTTATCTTTATTAAATATATGAAATAGACAATTCTTGATAATTGTTTATCTCTGACAAATTCAAGTTCATAGCCCTAAGTAGCTTAGAAAATGGGAACATTTGTTGGAATAGTAAAGGAAGATTTAGTTACAAGTTGTGAGAGATTAATTAATAAGTAAGAAGAGGTTCCATAGGTGTACAGTCGAAATCGGTTTGAAATGTCGTCAACAGCAACGTTGCATAGAAAATTATTCTCCATAACATGTTATTTAAACAAAATTAAAAGTGTCAATATTAAAATAGTTTTCTTTGTTTTAAAAATAAGTTCTAATTTAGCATTGTACCAATTTCTTTGTTAAAAGATCTGAAAATTTTTCGATTATAACTCATAATATATTTTTTCTGGGGAGGGGGTATGTTTTTGTTTATTGGACTTGGAAATCTTTTAGATGATGACTCATATTTCTCATCAGATAAGTCACATGATAACCCATTGTCTTTGTTCTTCATAAAAGCATGACTTATAATGTATTTATTCCGGCGGCCTCACATCTCACTTTTATATATGTATAGTTTATTGTGAGAAATGGTCCTTACTGTAGATATGTCACCAATCACTTTTTACGAATTATCACATGTACTTCTTTGCCCCTTTCCCCAATCGTGCTGAAACATAATCATAGAATACTAAAAAATTAATCTTCATTTTACAATCGCTGATTTAGTAATTATTATAATTTCCATTTCAACCCATATTCATCTTTCTTCTTCTCTCTACTTTTCATTGCTTTGTTATATCTACCTAATTATATCTACTCGATCCGTTACTTGAGATAAAGTTGTTACAGTCCAATTTTGTGAAGGAGTTTCAAAATAATTAAGTTAATTGGTAAAAGTGAGCTATGCTATCACATCATTGCTGTTAAATAAGTGCAATGATATAATAAAACTGCGCATTGAAAATGAAAGCATAGTTGGAGGTAAAGATTGACATACTTTAATATCGTTGTTTCTTAAAAGCTATCTTCAACAACTTGATAGATGTTATTTTTTATCTGATAAATAAAACAATGGGGTCATAAATAGGAGATACGAAAATGTTTAGTATTCAAAGAGGCCAAAGGTCTCAACCGGTGATGTATGCCTCTCCCAATGAAGGTAAAGAGAAGTTTCATATGTTTTATAATTTATACAAAAGGTTATTCGATACATTTATGTATATCAGCAACAAAAAGTTATAAATCGAATAACAGTCTTCCCATTCTATATTAGAAATTAAAAATATGTATAATATTGCTCAAGTGTATGTTATATTTTAATGAAAAAAAAAATAAAATAATGTACTTTAAGAATGTTTTAATTTGTTTTTATTTTGAGTATGGATGTGAGGTGAGAACAATAAATTCGTTTTTGGAGAAGCTAAGGAATACAAAAGATTGAGAACTCATGAACTAAGACATGAATATCATAGATCTGATTCAAAAATTATCAAAAATCCAAAATATTGTTGAGTTATTAATAATAAGTTATTAGTAAATAGTGATTCAAAAAATAATTTTCGGGTTCATCATACAATATGGAATGGTAAGCAAATAAAGGTTTCTATCGTATAAGCAAGGATTATAATTTTTTTTCAAATGATATTTTATTAATCAAGCGTTGATTTGCGTTATGTCATATGCAGGCACATTTAATATGTAAAGAGATAAGCATTTTGATTTTTATATATATCATACGTGATTTTATGAAACTTGGTGTACAATTTAAACAATAAACGCCTTATACACAAAATACTACAATTAGAGCAAAGGTTTGCCTGGAATTACACCACCTAGTTATTTAGATTATTATTTTTTTAATGTCTAAAAATAATAGTATTTATTTTATTTAAAAATTTAAAAACTGAATTTGACATGAAATTATGCTAGTTAACCATTGCACCACTGGGTGGGGCGAGACATCATTTAATTATATGTCAAAAAATTGATATTAGAAATTTGTGTTCGTTTTATGAGATTTTTTTCATATAATTATGAAGATTTGTTTTACATTCAAAAGTTACCCTAGTCTCCCTCCTAGCTGGTTGACTGATGAATCAAAATTACATCAAATAAAAATATTATTAATTTAAAGACAAGTTCAATAATAAAATTTTTTAAGAATATCTTACTTCAAAAGAAAGTATTCTGCTCATGCAAATTCTTTCTCCAATCCATTTAAGTGTCGCATTAAAAAAAGCCAAAATAGCGACAAATGCAATCAAATTAACAGCAATATTAGCAACCAAAGGAATGCTATCACTCGCCCCAGCAGTTGTGGCTTCAACAATATTTTGATATGGACTATAAAACTCGTCAAAAATAGTTATTTTATTTTGAAAACACTTTACCTTTTCGGTAAATATTTTAAATCTTTTTTGGTATTTTTCGATTTTTTCGTTTCAGGGCACATGAGTTTCGAGATGGCTAAAGCCGCTGGCGCAGACATGACGCTGGCAGATATCAAATGATTTGCAGGGGCCTTTTAAATAATAATATAACTCAAATTTATTAGTTTATTAGTTGACAGAAAATTTTGAATTTTAATTGTTATTATTATTTGTTTAACACTAGATATACCAGCTGTTTACGTATACCTATTTGTACTAAACCAGTCAAAATGACAGGTGCATTAGAAATAAGGCTCATTGTGGTTTCCAGTCTATATTTACACATAAAAAAAGATAAAAATAAAGTTGAACAATATTAAGTATAATAGATAAATGGATTTATAGACATTGACTAATAACAAAACATTTAATTGTTTTACAGTTTAAAGCTCACAATTTCTACATATGTAGATTTTGCTGCGTGTACACTTTCCGCATAGACTTTTTTTGCATTTATTGCAAATATTTGAAATTTTATTGTTATTGCAATATCCTATTTGACACCATTTTCGTACAGGAACAGTGGCATTTGTGGTTGGTGTATTGATTTCGGCTGGTTTTTGCCTTGAAGTCTGATATTTTGCAGCAAGTTCTTCTGCTAATCGAAACAGAAAGTCTTTTCGTGAGACATTTTCTCCTGTAGTGTTTTTGTACAATATCCAGCTATTTATTGCGGCTAAATCTAAAATATTGAAAAATACTTGTAGTGGCCACCTTCTGGATCCTGATTTCACCGTATATTTTCGTGCCATTTGATCAGTAATATCGACGCCAAATTTAGTATTATTATAAAACGATACGGTTTCCGGTATTTTCTTTGCAGCTTTATCAATTTTGATGTGTTTATGTTTTGTACTTAGTATAAGTACTTTTTTATTTGGTTTGCTTTTATAAATAATAAGCGTGCATCTATTGGATTGATACAACAACGTTGAGAAACGTTCCATATTGTCTTTTTTCAGTTTGCAAATTTTTGGCAGCTCCCTCTTGTTTGCGCGTATTGTTCCAAGCAACGCAGTATTTTTAGATTTTAATTTTAACGCTAAAGGAATACTTGTAAAAAAATTATCAGTTGTTACAGTTCTACCTTTCATGGTATATGGTTCAAGAAGTTTCATCACGACAAATTCGCTTAGGGGGGTTAATGCATTTCGTGTCTCTTCTTTTCCTAAATACGGAAAACCATTTATCACATATTTCGTCTCTACATCGGACGCTAACCAAAGTTTTATGCCAAATTTTTGAGGTTTGTTTGGCATATATTGAGTAAACCTGCATCTGGCCTTTGATGGAAATAGTTGTTCATCCACGGTAATATAAGCTCCTGGTTTGAAGCAATTTTTACTGTTTTCAATAAATTTATCCCAAACTGCTGAGACTAAAGCGAACTTGTCTGTCTGCAAACGTTGACTCCTCTGATTTCTTTTGTTGAAACGAATGTATCGCAGAATCTCAGTAAAATCACGTCTACTCATAGTGTTAGAGAAAAATGATGGTCTCCACTTGTTATTCCACAAATATTGAAGCCTCAAATTATTTCCTTCGTACGCTCAACGTGCATATAATATTGCTAGAAATGCCTTCAATTTTTCTTCCGTAATTGTCCATTTTTTCCCCAAAACTCGAGAGGCTTCTAACTCAGTACAAATTCGAATATGTTCCAAAATGTGGTTGTCAATCAATAATAGAAACGCACTACTTAGATTCCCGTTCATAATGTTTCTTTTAGCATGTGCTGTTGGCCCGTGTACATCTTTGAAAACACTATGAAGTGGTAATCTACCAGCAATACCTCCTTCTTCAATTCTCGTCCAAATAGTTCCGTCGGAAGCAATTTCAGTTTGCTGATTTGGTATGATACTTCCACATTCATCTTCAGAACTGGAAGGGAATCGCATACATCGTCGTGTGCGTTTGTTTAGAATATTTTCGCAATCACTGTCACTTGACTGATCTATATTGTCTTCATCAGAAATTTCCTCATCGTCACTTTCGATAATAGCACTACTATTATCACCATCACTATCACATAATTCACTCTCTACATCTGAACATTCCTGAGGTATGTTAGTTGCATTTTCTAAATATGTAGAAAGGTTTGTTTTTTTTGACATTTTTTGGGTCTCACAATCACTATAAAAACTTTGTCTATAAGAAAAATGGTGCGAGTTGAACAAAGCTAGAAACAAGACTGAACATGTCTAGAGCATTTTCAAAACAAATGCTTATTAAAATGATGTCATCAACACAATGACGATAGTGAAAGAAAACAAAAGACGATAACGAAAGATACAAAAGACGCTTCTGTGCTATATGTACTGCAACGGTCTCATGATTCACCCAAATCATACATTTTTTCATAAAAACACAACCTGTCATTTTGACTGGTACCCTTATAAATGTCAATACCAAAAATTATATTTGTTACTAATGTATAAAAAATAACATTAACTTTATAAAACGTGTTCTCTAATTATAGCAACAAAAGTCATAAATTCATTTGTGAAAAAAAGTTTTATTTTGTAGGAATTTTGAATTGAAAATGCACGACCAGTCTAAATGACTGGTCTGGTAAATCTAGTGTTAAATATTATAAAATTGTTTTGATTACCTTGATAAAAGAAAATATTTAAATCAAAAATTCCTAAAATGTATTTTAATAAAACAACAACAAAAGTTAACTGAGAAATTGTTTGTTTCCAATTATATATTTTTTGAAAAATTATTGATGAATTAATTAATTAAAAATTTTAAATCCGAAATGACACATCTAGAATGTGAAAAGTAGGACAAAATTTAAAGAAAATGGAAGCAATAAAATTATCAAGCAAGGCGTGAATGTAAAGGCTAAATCTTTTATTAAAGTTTAGTCAAAGTGAAACCTTTCATAAAGCGGGTTTATTTCAATTATTCAAAAATAAAAGAAAGCTAAGTCCAAACTCAAACAAGCAACTAATCTGAATTATCCAAAATCAAGAAGTGACAAGCAAGAAGTGAATGTAAATTGTTTATTTATTGTACCTTAATTAATTAGCAAACAAGGTTAAATGCGAGTATTTTCAAAAAGATTTATATTATTCGGAATTCATTGTTGTAAGTAGATAGTAGTGGGCTCCTCAGATCATGGGCCCTCTGGACCACATATACCCCCTCCCCCTCTGGGAAATTTTTTTTTCAAATAAAAGGTCAAGGTCAATGTCAAGGTCATTTTTATTAATTAATTGGTCCAGAGGGCTCATACTTTTTTTCATCCCAAAAATTAATGTTCCCGCCAACAGACTTTATTGAACGATACCTCATCTTAAAGCCCAATGCAAGACCTTTAAGATGTGCTATAGGTATCTTATATATCTTTAATAATTTTAATGTTATTGTTATATTATGTTTTTGATTATTTGATTTGTGTGTGGTATGAATTTGTTATGTTTGGAGGCTGTTATTTGATGGGAAATTTGAAGAGCCCGAAAGAGTCTCCG
The DNA here is from genome assembly GCA_959609185.1 of Schmidtea polychroa. Classification (NCBI taxonomy): domain Eukaryota; kingdom Metazoa; phylum Platyhelminthes; order Tricladida; family Dugesiidae; genus Schmidtea; species Schmidtea polychroa. Next base: position 125,512 of record CAUHTR010007618.1, on the reverse strand, counting down.
ATAAAAAAATGTGTTGAGACAGTCGGGGTGTGTGCTGTGTAACAACAAATAAAAATAAAAATAATAATATTTAACAATATTCAATTATTATCACATGTTTAATAACAAGATAAAAATAATCGTACTTGGGTCAGCTAGTTATTCAGTTTCTTAATATAATTTCTTTAATCAGTTTCTTAATATAATTTCTTTAATCGTTTCTTAATATAATTTCTTTAATCAGTTTCTTGATATAATTTCTTTAATCGTTTCTTAATATAATTTCTTTGATCAGTTTCTTGATATAATTTCTTTAATCAGCTTCTTACTATAATTTCTTTAATTAGTTTCTTAATGTAATTTCTTTAATCGTTTCTTAATATAATTTCTTTAATCGTTTCTTAATATAATTTCTTTAATCAGTTTCTTGATATAATTTCTTTAATCGTTTCTTAATATAATTTCTTTGATCAGTTTCTTGATATAATTTCTTTAATCGTTTCTTAATATAATTTCTTTAATCGTTTCTTGATATAATTTCTTTAATCAGTTTCTTGATATAATTTCTTTAATCGTTTCTTAATATAATTTCTTTGATCGTTTCTTAATATAATTGGTTTAGCTTTTGAACTTTCTAATAGAAGTTTTTTAAACTATATAATTAATCATTTTATTTTTTCGATTTTTTTATTTCCTATAGCGATAATTTACTATAGCAAATTATCGCTATATAGTTTTTTTTTTTGAAAATCTGGATTTCCCAGATGGTGGGATTTTATATTTTAGTATTCACAATTCCTAATTGTGAACACTAAAATATTAACATAAATAGCTGTACATTACATAACTTCCCCCTTTAAAACCGGAGGTTAACATGAGTCAATAAAAAGTAACATAAAAAAAATTACATTCAATAACCTTTTTTTTATATATGTTTTTATGTATTTTGTTTCTGTTTCTTTGTATTTACAAGCTGGATACAACAAAAACTTACAATTTACAACTCCATATTTACAACAATATTAATAAAAAACTGTACAATTGGCATTGTTTGTGCGTGTGTTTTTTTGTTGGTGTTTTAATTAAGACAATCGCTGTATCGTTTTTTGTATAGGGGTGTGATTATAGTATCTTTATCAAATAGTTTGATTAAGTTTTTGGTGTTAAATGTGATTCTTTTGTGAATTGATTGTGTTTTCGTTTGTGTTTGTGTTTTGTTTTCTGGTGGGTTGTTTTGTGGGTTTTGTTTTGGTGATAGGGTTTTATTCGTCTTATGTTTATTTTCATTTTGTTGTTGTTTTTGATTATTGTGGCGACGTTTTTGTTAATTTCTAGGAGTTTGAATGGACCCTCGTATTTGGATTCGAATCCTTTTGTGAATGGTTTTTTTATTAAGATGAATTCTGTTATTAATACTATTTTTCCGTCTAATTCGGAGTCCGGTCTTCTTTTTAAAATTCCTTTTGGTTTCTGTTCGGTGGTTTCGCTATTTTTGTTTGTTATTTGTTTGCTGTTTTCGGTGTTTTTGTTTCTATCTGATTTAAGTAATGACAAGTTTGTTGCTTTTCCGAAAATTTTGTATGCTGGACTTTCATTATCTGTTGAGTTTGGGCTATTTCTTAGTCCGATTAATATTGTTGGAAGTTGGTTTAACCAGTTTTGGTCATTGGCTTTTGTCCTGATGCTTTCTTTTAATGTTCTGTGAAACCGTTCAATTTTCCCATTTGATTGTGGGTTGTAAGCTGTTGTTCGATTTCTTTTGATATTGTATTTATTGCACAGTATTTTGAACATTTCTGATTCGAATTGTCTGCCTTGATCAGTTATGATTGTTTTCGGTTGGTCGTAACGAGCTATCCAGTTTAGTTCGATCATTTTGCAGATATTTTTTGCTGTGATTTCTTTTATTGGGATCGCTTCGAACCAATTGGTTTTTCTGTCTATAATTGTTAGTAGGTATTTATAGTTGTCTTTTGGTGGTAGTGGTCCTACTACGTCTGTGTGTATTGTTTCAAACGCTTCACTGCTTGGGAAGTTTACTTTTTGTGTTTTGGGTTTTTTTGTTGTTTTATTTAATTGACAGCTGTGGCAACTTTTGACGTAATTCTTGATGTCTTCCCGCATGTGAGGCCATACATATTTGTTATGTATTAACTCGAATGTTATTTTGTTTCCCGGATGATTGATAGCATGTATCTTTTTTATGCAGTCTTGTCGGAGTTCTTCGGGTAGTAGGATTCGTTTGTTGCTTTCGTTGGAGACATCGTGCCATATTCCGTCGAGTTCCTGTAGTTTCAGGCTGTGTTTAGTAGGCAGTTTGCTTAATGTATCGGTTTGTCTGGATTTGATTTGATCCAATTCGATTATTTCTCTGAATTCTAGGGCGTTTATGTCGCTTTCAATTCTGGATAGAGCATCTGCTGCTATGTTTGATTTTCCTGCTACGTAGTTTATTGTGCAGTTGAATTGTGAAATGAAATTGATTTGTCTAATCTGCCTTGGTGAAGGGTTTTTCATTTCTATTGCGTTTGTTAGCGGTTTGTGATCCGTGTATATCTTGAAGGTTCGTCCTTCGAGTAAATGTTGAAAGTGTTTGATTGCTTCGTGTATTGCTAGGAGTTCTCTGTCGAATGTTGAGTATCTTGTTTGATGTGATTTTAGTTTTTTCGAAAAAAATCCCAGTGGTTGTTTGCCGAATTTATTTTCCTGGAAAATTGTTGCGCCCATTGCAAAACCAGAACAGTCTGTAGTTAGTTGATACTCTAGTTCTGGATCTGGGTAACCGAGTAGTGTTGCCGTTGATAGGCTTTCTTTGGCTTTATTGAATGTGTCGGTTGTTTGTTGTGTCCAGTTTATTGTTACGTTTCGTTTGGTTTTGATAATGTCGTTTAGTGGTGCCAGTAGGTTGCTGCAATTTGGGATGTAAGAATGGTAAAAGTTTACCATTCCCAAAAATCTTCTCAATTCTCTTGTGTTTGTTGGTAATTTGTAATTTTTTATATTGTTTATTTTGTTTTCTATTGGTTGTGTTCCTTTGTCGTTTAGCGTGTGACCAAGGAAATTTATTTCCGTTTTCATAAATTCGCACTTTTGAGTGTTTATTTTTAGTTTTGCATTGTCCAGCGTTTTGAACACTTTTTCCACGTCCTTTAGATATGTTTCTTTGTCTGGGCTTGTTATTAGGATGTCGTCCAGATAAGCGATTGTGTTTTTGTTGTTTTTCATTGTTTGATCCATGAATCGTTGGAAAGGTGCTGCGGCATTTCGTAGACCGAAAGGCATTCGGTTGTATTCGAACATGCCGATCGGTGTTGTTATTGCTGTCTTTTTTATGTCCTCTTTTTTAATTGGGATCTGATGATATGCTTTTTGTAGGTCAATTTTTGAAAAATATTTTGCGCCGTTTATTCGATTTATTATGTCTTTTATTATAGGTAGTGGGTAGCTGTCTGGCTCTGTTATTTTGTTCAGGAGTCTGTAATCGCCGCAAGCTCTCCATTCCCCGTTAGCTTTTTGTTTTAGCATCAGTGCTGAAGACCATTCTGAGTTTGAATGTTTTACTATGTTGTTTTCCAACAGTTCGTTAAATATATTTTTTGTGATTTCTATTTTTTTGGGATCCAATGGTCTTACTTTTGAGTGGACTGGGTTTCCGTTTGTCAGTATTGCGTGTTCAGTAGTGTGGTTTGAATTTCCATCGAAAGTTACTGGTTCGCAGAGTTTCTCGTATTTTGCCAGTAGTGTGGCTATTTCTGGTACGTGTTCAATAGTTTTGATTGTTTAGATAGTTGGTGTACTTGTTTGAATCACGCCGATGTCTACTTTCGACAAGTTTGATGTTGTGTTCCTGGCTGTTTCTTTGTCTGTTTTGTTGTTTTCGACTATTTTCTTGTTTCGGAAGTCCACTATTAGGTTGTACTTTGCTAGGAAGTCGGCCCCGATTATTGACTGTTGTACTTCTGCGATTGTGAATGGCCAATTGTATTTTTTTGAATTTATTGTGAGTGTTATTGTATGTTGGCCAAATGTTTTAATTTTGGAGCCATTGGCAGCGGTTAGTGACTTTTCTGTAGTTTTTGCACTTTTGTATAAGTAGTGTGGTAATAGGGAGATCACGGAACCTGTGTCGATTAGAAAATCTGTATTGTTTGAGTGCACCGTGAAAGTATTATTATTGTCACCAAATGTGGGTGCTATCAATGGTGACATTTTTAGTTTTCCTGCTCTGTTTTGTGGAATTCGCAGGGTTTTATGCATTTATATGCTTTGTCGCCGAATTTGTTGTGAAAGTAGCAGTGGTTTTTGTTTAGGAAATCATTTCTTGAATTCCTTTCTGGGCTGCTATTTCGGTAGTTGTTGTATCGGTTTGGTGAGTTTGACCGGTTTCTGTAGTGGCCGTTTTGGGATTGTCTGTGGATGTAGTTCTGTCTGTTGTTTCCGTTAGATGGTCGGTCATAGTTTTGTCTGTTGTGATTATATGATAGTTGGTCTGTGTTGAAATTGTTTCTGTTGAATAGGCCTCTGTTTTCGTTTGGATTGAAGTTTTGCCTGTTGTATTTCTCTTTTATTTCCGCTAGTTCCGCTTTTATTTGTTTGTTTTCGACAATTATTTCGTCGAATTTGCTGATCAAGGTGCTTATTAATCGGTTGGTTGTTTCATTTGGTTCGGAGCTTTTGTTGATTGGTTGGTTGTTGTGATTAGTTTTATTTCTGTTGTAGTTTTGGGTACTGCAGATTGTGGGGTAGATTTCTTCGTTTATTTTATCCGATATGTCAGCGAGTGTTTCGACGTCAGCGTTACTGCTAGCGGCTAGGATTCGTCTAATTTCCGGTGGCATAGCGCGCATGAAGAATTCTTTCACCAATTCGTTGGAACCGGAGTTTGTTATGTTTGGTTGTAGATACTCCAGTTTTTGTTTCAATTGTCGTAGGAAATCTGTGGGCTTGTTGTCCCCTAACTGTGTATTGTTGAGGCATGACTCTAGCATTCGCCTTCTGTTGACCTTGTTTTTGTTGGTCAATATGTTACACAGTTTGGTAAAAGGGTCGTCGTCTTTTGATATTTCATCGATTTGATCGGCGATTTCGTTTAATTTGTTGCTTGGTAGTGCTGCTATTATGTTGGAGCATAGGGATTTTGTTGACTTAACTCCCGATAGCGTTAGGGTTAGTTTCGCGAATTCTAACCATTTTTGCGGTGTTCCGTTGTCATCTGTGAAATAGTTGGGGATATTTGTTTTTGGGTTGATTATTGAATTAATGGTATGTGTGTTTTCTGGGTTGGTATTTGGGTTGTAGTAGTAATTTGTGCTTTCAGGTGTTTGAGTATTATCGTAGTTGTTGGGTATTTGTGGAATATTTGTTGGATTTGTTTGATTTGAAGCCATCAATTGTTTTGTTGCTGTTTTTTTATTGCTTGTTGTGCTAAAAAAAATAGTGGTTTGTTTGAAGGATATGGCCTACTGTGTTCGGCCAACAGTGTCACTAGCCTTTATAGTTCTATAATAACTATACTGAAAGGTTTCGTGATTGAAAGAAAACGTCGAATGCGAGTGTCGTGTTGTGTTTGCTTTGCTTCTGACACCAATTGTTATATTATGTTTTTGATTATTTGATTTGTGTGTGGTATGAATTTGTTATGTTTGGAGGCTGTTATTTGATGGGAAATTTGAAGAGCCCGAAAGAGTCTCCGATAAAAAAATGTGTTGGGACAGTCGGGGTGTGTGCTGTGTAACAACAAAGAAAAATAATAATATTTAACAATATTCAATTATTATCACACGTTTAATAACAAGATAAAAATAATCGTACTTGGGTCAGCTAGTTATTCAGTTTCTTAATATAATTTCTTTAATCAGTTTCTTAATATAATTTCTTTAATTAGCTTCTTACTATAATTTCTTTAATCAGTTTCTTAATATAATTTCTTTAATTAGTTTCTTAATGTAATTTCTTTAATCAGTTTCTTGATCAGTTTCTTAATATAATTTCTTTAATTAGTTTCTTAATGTAATTTCTTTAATCAGTTTCTGGATCAGTTTCTTAATATAATTTCTTTAATTAGTTTCTTAATGTAATTTCTTTAATCGTTTCTTAATATAATTTCTTTAATCAGTTTCTTGATATAATTTCTTTAATCGTTTCTTAATATAATTTCTTTGATCAGTTTCTTGATATAATTTCTTTAATCGTTTCTTAATATAATTTCTTTAATCGTTTCTTGATATAATTTCTTTAATCAGTTTCTTGATATAATTTCTTTAATCGTTTTTTAATATAATTTCTTTAATCTGTTTCTTAATATAATTTCTTTGATCGTTTCTTAATATAATTGGTTTAGCTTTTGAACTTTCTAATAGAAGTTTCTTAAACTATATAATTAATCATTTTATTTTTTCGATTTTTTTATTTCCTAGAGCGATAATTTACTATAGCAAATTATCGCTATATAGTGTTTTTTTGAAAATCTGGATTTCCCAGATGGTGGGATTTTATATTTTAGTATTCACAATTCCTAATTGTGAACACTAAAATATTAACATAAATAGCTGTACATTACAGTTATTAACAATTGATGACCACCATCTTTTCAAAGCTAAATTATTATTATTTTTCAAAATATTATTAATTGGTCCAGAGGGCCCATACTTTTTTTCATCCCAAAAATTAATGTTCCCGCCAACAAATTTTATTGATCGATAGCTCATCTTAAGGCCCAGTGCAAGACCTTTAAGATGATTTATAGATTCTTATCATCCGATGACTCATCATATTTTTAGAACAAAGACAATGATTCATTAGGGTCATTCTATTTTTAGTAATAAAATATTTTTAGTAACATTTTGAATAAGGAATGGGTTTTCTTAAGACCCAAGTGCTATAGTTTGTTAGGGGCTAAAGATCATTTAAAAGCAAAAGGAGTCAGGTTAATAGGTACAGAAATTGGGCATGATTCATATTTAAAATGCTACAATAACAACGTAGTATTTTCTGTGCCACAAAGTAGGATAGGGACGCGGAACCACCAATTGTACACATTTAGAAACCATAAAATTGCGTTGTCAAACAACGACGACAAGCGGTTTTGGGTGGGGAAAAATTCCAGTCTCGCATTTGGTCATTATTTAGCACTAGATGACATAAATGATGATCAAATATTTAAAGAAGTTGGGCCACTATTTGGAGGATTAAGTCCAGATTTTGATTCTGGTGATGAGGAAGTGGGTCCACTTTTCAATGGTTTAAGTCCAGATTTCGATTCTGGTGATGATCCTAATGATGATGATGAAATAGATATAGAAAAATTAGCAGAAATATCTGGTGTGAAAATGGAAGATATATTATCTGTTACAAATGCATTAAATATAGACTGGGTAGCAGAGAGTGAAGATTCGGGATTTGATGAAACTGATGAAGAAAACACTTAAGATGATGAGGAAAGTATTCAAGAAATTGATGAACCTATGGAGGAATTTACGGATACTGAACCGTGTGTATATAGCGATTGTATAGATCATGTTGTTGAAAATGTTATGAACTGTGAAGATGATGAATGTGAATGTGTTAATAAATTTTAGTTTGAGTGTATATTTAAAGTATAATATTTAGAAATATGTTAAATGATTTCATTGTCTTGAATATTTTTAGTAGTAACTTTGTGAACAGTACCCATGTGACTTGTTGAGTGTGAGCAGTACCCTGGTGAGCAGTACCCATAGCGGGACAGAATATCTTGTCGGATAAACTCGGAGTATATAATAATAATAATAATAATAATAATAACATCTTCCACGCGTGCGTTAATATTTTTAAAATTAATAATGATTATAAATATCTCTATATCTCCTTAGAAAGGTTTTACACTGGGCTTTCAGATGAGCTATCGATCAATAAAATCTGTTGGCGGGAACATTAATTTTTGGGATGAAAAAAAATGTGAGCCCTCTGGATCACTTAATAATATTTTGAAAAATAATAATAATTTATGAGTCATCGTTCTAAAAACATGATGAGTCATTGTATGAGTCATCGTTCTAAAAATATGATGAGTCATAAGATGAGTCATCGTTATAAAAAATATGATGAGTCATCGGGTGAGTCATCGTACTAAAACTATGATGAGTCATCGTATGAGTCATCGTTCTAAAAATATGATGAGTCATCGTTGTAAAAAATATGATGAGTCATCGGGTGAGTCATCGTCCTAAAAATATGATAAGTCATCGTATGATAGGAATCTATAGCTCTTCTTAAAGGTCTTGCACTGGGCTTTAAGATGAGGTATCGTTCAATAAAATCCGTTGGCAAGAACATTAATTTTTGGGATGAAAAAAGTGTGAGCCCTCTGGATCACTTAATAATATTTTGAAAAATAATAATAATTTAACTTTGAAAAGATGGTGGTCATCAATTAATAATAATATTAAAACTACTAATGATATATGGAATACCTATAGCTCATCTTAAAGGTCTGGCACTGAGCTTTAAGATGAGCTATGGTTCAATAAAATCTGTTGGCAAGAACATTAATTTTTGGGATGAAAAAAAGTATGAGCCCTCTGTATCAATTAATTAAAAGAGAAATGACTTTGACCTTGACCTTTTATTATAAATTTGACCTTGACCTTTTATTTTACAAAAAAAAATTTCTTGGGGGGAGGGGGTGGGGGTATGTGATGCAGGGAGCTCATGATCTTGGGAGCTCACTATCACCTACTAATGTTGTTTAAAGCACACTTGGTGTCGTATCAATAATTATTAATTAATTAATTAATTCGACGAAACTCTTACAGAAATATGATAAAGGGATTAGTTTTTCTTTACAAGCAATAGTCTCAATAATATATAATTTTAAAATAATAATGTTTTAAATTATCAATTATTCAAATAATTAAAATTTATCAAAAAATAAGTAAGATTTGTGAGCAAAATTGTGTAAGTACTGCGTCACTAGTAATATTCTGTAATCAAGAAATTATGAATATTTATTATTATAATGTTAGAATAATTCTTTAAAATTCAAAAATTAGATAGTAGCATATGAAGTGCTTGTAGTTTAATATTAATATTTTTTAATAATAATATTTTGAGAGAACAGTCAACAAAATAGTAAAGACAAGGAATGAATAACGAAATTCAGACGTCGGCTAGGTGTCGCTAGAGTATGAAAAATATAATAATAATAAACGAGCAAATGACAAGATAAGCATTTGTAACAAAATTTCCACTGAATAAATAATTTGTAGTAAAACCTCCTCTTGTCATTTATTTATTTAACATTTAATTTATGCTACTATCAAGAAATTATCATTTTTTTAATAATATTAATATGGAATCCATCAACAATTCACTTTTGAAAATCTAATACATTTAACCGAAAACCTCTGACATCAAAACCATGCAAAAATATTGGACCCTTGATTAAGAATTTACAAAGTAAAACCAACACCATAGCCAATATAAGCACCTAACACTGATCCTGCTATTGTTGCAAACCCGCCTGTCATGATTGCATGAAGTTCTGAATTTGTCATTCGTCCTAATAATGGCTTAATCAGTAATGGGGATTCAGTCTAAAATTAAAAATATTAAATCTTTATTATTGTATGACAACCGCAAACCATTCCAAGAAAAATGTTAGCAGCTGCATTTAAACTTTCACCACAAGTAGTTCCCATAAACATTTGCATTGCAGTTCCGAGACCAACAACCAATACTTGAATAACTCCCAAATAATAAAGAACAGACATTATGCTTGATAAGAATACAATTATCGGTAAAATCTAATATGAAATTAAAATATTATGAAATTGAAAAAAATTGTTTAAACATTTTTTTAAAATTCAATTTTTTAAAAATTTTAAAAATTTTTTCCGGGAAGCTTTGAAAACATAATAAAAAAATTTGTTTCTAAAATTGTTAATTCTTTAAAATATATTAATTAATTTTTTTTCTTTAAATAATATTAGTGTTTTTTTTATGAAATTGTAGTTTGTTGCAAATATTTTCAGAGAAAGAAGTACTTTGGTTTTTTATTAATATTATCAGAAAATATACAATATTCAGCTTTTGAATAGTAAACTGAGGGCAAATTGTATAATCAAATGAATAGCTCAAATAATATATAAATAATATACTCAAAATAAACAAAAGTACACCACGTACGTGGTTAGACATCGTCAAATAATGATTTCTTGTGACATTAAAAGATTTTCATTTGATACAGATAAATATAAAAATTAGTTTTTCCTTGCCAATTTATCAGTCTGAAATAAACATGGATCAACAATAGTGAAAACAAAACCGCTAGAATAAATTGATTGGATGAATTGTGCGCAATGTTTCATCGAGAAATTAAAATTGCAATTTATATTTAATATTTATCCGAAAACGCTGAGAAATCGTAATTTTTAATAACTAAATTCAATTATATTTCTAATTTTAGAATTAATTCTAAAAGTGCCAATAATTTGAAATAATAGTGAGCCAAAGTGCTCATCGCGTGGTGGTTAAAATATTTTAAAAACTTTAATTGCAAAATTTCAAACAGAACCACTAATATTATTTCATGGGAAAAATTTCATTAATATATTTTAAGAATTAACAATAAATATTTTTTAATGATCGCAATCGTCTAATTTGTATTCTGGCTTTCTTTTTAGAAAACAAATATGTTAGACTGAGTGGATCGAGTATTAATTGTATCTATTTAAATTAATTAAAGATTCGAAGTTCAAATATTCAAACAAGATAATTATTTTTTGCCAACAATATCTTGAGCAAGAAAACATCATTCTACAATCATTCTATTAATTTAAATTATATAATTATATTATAATTATACATACATTTAAATTATTAATATAATATTTACAATTATTGTTTACATACCATGCTTATTAAATTCTAAATTAATTAATATGCAATATTTAAATTAGTTAATTAATTCAATTAAGCTTTATTTAACGTATTCCTTACATTCCCATCCATTTAAAAGGTTTGAGCCATTTTACATTTCTTGTTAATATTTTACCAGTTGCCATTCTTATTTCATAACTCCTTTCATGTCTTTTATTGGTTATTACTCCTGGGCCTTAATATCAATCGTCTTCTTTATTACGCAAATTTTTTCTTATTTACACATCACCATTTTCAAAATTTCTATATGTATTCTGTTTGAACAAACTTGATCTAATCCAACTTGATTTTGCTGATCCAACCATTCGTGATTATATTGTGAGCTTCTAGATGTTGTCGGTTAAAAAAATAGCCGGTTAGTATGTGAGGAGTGTTTGTAGAACCCGGTAGAGTCTCCAGTAAAATGTGTCGGACAACCGGGGTACTTGTATGTATGATGGTAAAAAAATATGAAACAACAATTAATAAAAATTACAAATTTATTAACCAAAAAAAAGTAATACTTCGTAATATTGTCAGGTATAGTTACCAGGATTAGAATAGTAGAGTGGTGTATGGAGTTTTTCTGTTACAATGGGATTTTTGAATTATTCCTCTAGTTAATTTTCGGAGAGGTTTCTCTTGGGTCAAAATCGATAACTTTAGTATTAATTTTACTGGTCTCCCGATTTTTTACTTTTGTTTAAGAATTGTTTGATCTTTAAATAACTTCTCGGGTTGGTCTTCAGAATAATTCACTTTACTCATTTCATTCTATAATACATATTTGGTGTGCTGATCAACATCATCTAGTATGTATTTTTTATTGTTAATATTAGTAACAACATCAGAAGCGACAGTGTCACATGGCTTACAACTCCTTACTGACGTGTAATTTGGGTAGCTTTGTTGATGAAGTCTTTAGATCCAAAAATTAGTATCTTGTAACCCCCATTTATTTTTTTCTTTCCTTCGTACCCCTTCCCCCACAAATTTTTTTACCGACACTCTAAAAATATTTTAATTCTTGATTTCAAAGATTTATAGATTATTCGACAAATGTATTTGATTTTCAAAATCTCCGCAATTAGAGTTAAATTTAGTTTTTGAAATGTCTTAATTTTTTTAAAAACTTGAAGTAAATGAACCTGAATTGACGAATATCAGAACGAATATGGGTTCTTAATAAAAGGGGGAAATTCGGCGGTTCTGAATCCGAGTTAAAAATGATTTTTTATAAAAAATTGTAATTAAAAAAACATTAATAGTAATCGAGAGAATTAAATGATTATTTGACATATTTATTTGTCAAAATCTTTGGAGGAGACTGATAAGAATAAACCTTAATTGTTTTTGTTTCTTTAATAAATTTTTAAATGACTTATTTATTCATTTGTTATTTTGTAAATCGATGGTAGCGATTTCTAGATGAGATTGTTGAAAATCGAATGATTTATAAATCTTTGAAATCGTTGAGAATATTTTTTTGAGAAACTGTAAAGAAATTTTTCTAGTAAATCATTGAAATCATTTTGTATAGGAGAATTTTGTGAATATCTTAGAAATTCACCAAGAAGATTTCTGTGAAATCAAAAAAAGAATATTTTTATGAGAGTTTTTCAGTATACCCAACATTCAAAGAAGATATGTCTAAGATGGATGGGTGGCATTCATCATTTGGTGTTACGGATTCATAACATACTATTTCCGTACTTCAGATCAAAAGTGCTAATAAGTAAATTTAGAAAATTTTCTCCCTATCTCTCTGCCTGAAAATATTTTTTTAATATTAAATAAATGTTTTAGATCCTATTATGACATGGGTTAATATCATTTTAATTTATTATTAACGATTGTGACACTGATTTAATTAAAATTATAATTCTAGTCGAAATTATCCAATATACAAAGGTTAATTTCATTAAAACATTCCTTTACTAATTAATTGTCACGTTTTATTTAAATTTATACAAATTTATATTTATCTTATTTTATGATTATATTTAATTTATATTTAATTTATTTTAAATTTATATTTAATTTATATTTAATTTATATTTAATTTATATTTAATTTATATTTAATTTATATTTAATTTATATTTAATTTATATTTAATTTATAATTATTTAGTATTGTTGATATAATTTTTATAATATTAGTACAAGTCATTACTTTCTATGGGACATCACATTTAGAGACAGGAGAAACATTTACCCCAAGATTTCTTTATCTTTATATAAGAGCAATTTCGCAAACTTATATAAAATGAAAACATTGGTTAATTTTGATGATTTATGAGATATTTCACAGTTATAACAATGAAAGTGCACATTATGTTGCAGTTTGTGTTATTTAATATTATTTTTAAAAAAGAGTGAAAATACATAAAAAACAATCATTTATTTTTTCATATTTAAAATGATTTTAAAATTTTAAAATATCATTAGTTTAATAAATAAACAGTGGTAAGGCAGTTTCCATTAAATGTCATTGATAGGAAATAGATGAAATGATAATAAGTTTATTGAGCATTTTATAAAAGTAATTTATATTTGATAGAAAAAATAGATTGAAAGTCACCACTACTTTTGGTCTGGGTGAATCATTTGACATAATATGACGCGCCTCACTTCTTGACATAAAATGAAAAAAATGATTTTCACCTTTCCTATATTGCATAACAATATCCAAGCAGCTAAGGTAGTTGATCCATGTTTAAAATTGAAATGTAAAAAGTTATAGTCTTATGGTCTGTTCTCAATTTAAATCTTTTTCCATATAGATAATGTTTAAAGTGATTGGTAAAATAATAAATTTCCAGCAATTCTTTACGTGTAATGCAATATCAAAGTTCATGTTTACTCATAGAATATGATCCATAAGAGATAGCTCTCTCATTTCCGTCATCGTGAATTTGTGAGAGAACTAAAAAACTAGAGTTTATGTCTAATATAAACGGCTATTTGAAATCTGGATATACTAAAACTGTTGCCGAACATAATTTATTCTTTAACTGTTGAAATTGTTCTCAAATTCCTGACTCCATATCAATTTATTTTTATTACATTTATACAAGCTCTCTAAAATCTTTTCATGCTTTGAGTAGTCTTAAATAAATTGTCGGTAGTAATTTGCAAGCCTCAAAAAACTTCGTAAGTTTTTAATACATTTTAGCTGATCAAATTCTTTTATTGCTTGTACTTTTACCGGATCAGTTTATGAAAATATATTATGATATAATATATTACGAAAATTGTCCAAAGTCTTTTTAAACATAAATGTTTTCAAAAATCGAATTTCAAAATTTTTCTAAGTATTTTTAACCTTTTTGCAAAACACATTTTTAATGATTTCATTAGTTATTTTAATCATGCAATTTTTTACATTTATTTAAATAGTAATTGTTTCTTTACAATATATTGTAAATTTTGAGTTAATTATTAAAGGTTTTATTATAATTTTCAACTCAAAACAAGATATAATATTTAATAAAAGTAGTCTTTCTATGACCAGTGCTCGAAGTGAGGCGGGATAGCCGGGATATTATCCCGGCATTGATTATGTAGGCGGAATTGCATCCCGGCACTTCATTTCATATAATCTATAGGTTTTTGCATAAAAGCCTGGAATCCCGGGTGCCACAGCATGCCTATCCCGGCACATATTTTGTTCCACTTCGAGCACTGTCTATGACCACTATTTCAAATGGCCAGTCAAGGTAATTAATTTAATAACTATATTTTTTGAATAATTAAGAATGAAATATGCACATGGGTTCATCAAATTGGACATTGAGAAACGTTTAAAGATTTTCAAAAGAAACAGGAAGATGCTCGAAAACCAGAAGAGATCCTAGCAAATACTTTAAATTTGATATTATGTGTTATCGGATTATTGGTTATGATGTACGCCCTCTGTCCAAAAATGACAAATGGCAAATTACGATTTAAAGTCAAACTGGACTATCATTTTTGGACAGAGGAAGTATTATTAAAAAATTAATGTATTCATTAACCCTTGAACCACTGAAATAAAATTACGAGGACAAACCAAACTCAACCAAACTGACCGTTACAAGCAAACCATGTGTTTGATCGTGTTCAAACCTGCAAGTTGTGGTGTGTAGTTTTACAGACGAAAAACGGTCTTTACTGTTTGGAACGCGAAAATGTTTTGATTTGAATTGAATGGGGTTTTTATGATGACCGTCTGTAGACAGTTTTAGTGGTTAAAGGGTTAAAAAATTGAATATGAATACAAATTGACTAATAAATACAATGTCAATTGAAAAGAAATAATATGTGAAAATTGAAAAAAGTTTTTATAATATAGTATTAATGTTTAGAAAATAAATTTTTTAAATATATGTTTTTAAAAAATTTATTGCTTTTATTAAATGTATTGTTTTTGATTAAAACATCATTATTAATAATAATATTTATTAATTATTGCATGACCAATTTTCATCTCATCAATTTATTTCAGGTGTAACGGGACTAGCAGATTCATAAACTTCTTGATTAATAAGTTCATCTATAGGTTCATCATTTGTTTCATCAATTTGATCATCTCAAAACTCAATAAAATGTTCAGCTATTTCTTTATCATACACATATTGGCACCAGTTAAAAATTATATATTTTACATTAAATATTTTATTACTTTTTTCATTCATGTTTTTTATTAAATTATATGATTTTATTATTATTTTGTTTATAGTTAATAAATATGTCTTTATAATCTAGTCGTGTATCATAAACTTGAAGCCTTTGTAAGCACGTGTCATGCGGTTGTCTTTGTAAACAAGTGATGTTTAATCGTGTTATTGAAATCTGCATGTCTTTGTAAGTTATCACAACTTTGTCATGTCATCTAAGCATTCTCTATTTTACTTTCTAACCCAATTTTGCGATTGATTGTATTTTAACTTGAAACAATCTCATTTGATAATGACTAAAGTAATTTATTTTTCTAACTACATTTCATTTTTAAAACATAAAACTTCTCAAAATGTCTCAAATGAATTTAAATAAATTTTAACGAAACTTTCGCGAAAAAGTAACTTATTATTTTTAAAAAATTTCTATTTCTAAAGACTTATAAAATATCAGTTTCATATTAAAAAGTTAAAATACAAATTAAATGATTGCGATAATTAAAAACATTTTGTTGACTAGAGAAAATGTTTTCAATGACTCAGTCTCTTTGTTCTATCTCAATGATGGCTCATCACATTCAACTATGACTCATACTAAAATGTCCGTTGATTCATGACACATCGAATAAGTTATGATTTTATTCATTCAATCAGAAGTGAGTGTGTCAGATGGCTTACAACTCCTTACTAACGTGTAATTTGGGTAGCTTTCTTGATGATATAATAATACAAAAAGCTGTGTAAACTTGTATTAAGAATATTTTATTAACAGCTTTTGTTGTAAATTGCGGATATTTGGATTGTTGTTGATTTCAAATGTATTAATATATTTAGTTAAATTGCAGTTTTCTAAAAGTTGGTAGATTGTTAAAATTAAAAATTATATTAAAATAAAATTATAATAAAATATTTTAAAAACATTATATATATTTAGGATAAATTGAAATATAATTTATTATTTAAATTTAAATTTAAATAATGTTTTTTAAGAAGAATTAATAATTTTTTTTAATTTATAATATTTTCAGATAAAACTATCGAAATATATTGTAAAACGAATGTTTGAGTGGGGTTTTCGTATAATTATCAAAAATAATAATTAAAAAATTACTGGTTAACTGTTTACGGATTTTCCAATCCTATTTGTAACAGAGACTTATTATATCATTTATTAATAATTATTTTATTAATAATATTATAATATATATCATTATAATCTATTTCATTTTTTCATTAATTAAATGTGAATAATTTATTAAAATAATTTAAAATATATATTTCAAAAAATAAATATTTGAAAAATTAAATCTAAATTTCGCCAAAATAATATCGATTATATAAAAAAATGATTTCTCATAGATTAATTATTGACATTCTCAGAACTATAATGACAGATACAAATGCATTGTTCCAAATTACAGTTAAATACACTTTGCACGTAATCGTACCATAAATTGAAGAGAAGATTAAACTCTACCCTATCCTTTAATATATGTGACCATTTATTTTAGTCGTAAATCTTTAAAGGGTTAAGTAGGGGTTCGAGAAGATAATAAAGTATAATTTAAACGAGTTTTATTTAACAAGAAATAAATATCTGTTTAGTTAGTGTGCAGATATTAAATTAGAACAGGGACAGTTTCATGGCAGAGTAAACACTACAGCTGTTTGGATTAGTTAACTATCCCCTGGACAAGGAAAAAACACCCATTTTAACTCAATACATAAATAAATAGGCCGGATGTGTAGAACCAGAATCATAATCTACACATGTTGATGAATTGCAGAACAAACATAATCGCAACAACATTGAAGGAGAGTACTCTACCAAAGCACGACGAGCAGAGGTAAAATTTCATGACCTTTTATTGGACAAGATTTTCTTTTGCCATCACGGTTAATAATTGTGAAATGAATTTAAATGATAAAATGAGATTTACAAACCTGATAAAAACTAGATTTTATTTTTGTTGATATTGTAAATGACACAAGTAAATGTGAAACTTATGAGAGCGTTTAAGAACTAGAAAAAGTAAGTGAAACATAAATGCGATAAATAAATTATAAAATAGTTATATTTGTGATAATAAATTCTTAATTGATTGTGGTTTTATTTTATACATGCCATATCGACATTTGGTACAGATTGCAGTCGACGTGCATATGGCAATTAATTCCAGCGATTGATTAAATTTATCCAGTTTTATTTTGTAAATTACATAATAACTGATTGAAAACTAACTGACATCTTGATAATTACATTACTAAATTATTATTGTTTACTTACTCTAAATGCAAAATAATGATGGGCAAAGGCCTCCCCAAATACCATGATACATCCAGCTTCAGTGTGTTGTAGAAACTCTGTGACTCGATCGCCCAGAAATTTGAAAGTCGCATAGCCGGCCGATGTCGTGAGGATTAATAAAGCAAAAACAAATTGCAATAGAATACCCAAAAGAACGGGTTTCCAGTTTACCTAAAAAATAAAATTCAAGTTAAACTTCTCTCATAACTTGTTTTTTATTAATAACAAAGTATCGCTATATTTTCTTAATACTATAAAATGTTTTATTGCATAAAATTTCTTTTATCTATTTATGAAATTTGAGAATGTTGTCGATTGAAAAGTAATGCATGCTGCCGAATCTTCCTCTGTCAACCTAATGTACATGATTTAATACAAAAATAGACTTTCGCAAGAGTAAGTGGAGGAGAAAATGGTTAATAATAATATTGCTAATTTCTTAACAGAACCAAAGGTATGTGGTACACTATTTTATACTTCTAGAATTGAGTTTTCAATGCGACATTCTGATTCTTCATCTTGTGATAATCAATAAAATTTCAATTGTTCGATATGTTTCAGCATACATACAATTTTTTCTAATCAAATAGGGTCTGATTGCATATCGATAATTTCCATTTCGAAATTGTCTTATTCCATCCAATTAAGAAGATTATTATCTAAATCCTACATATCAAAAAAGTCAGGATAATTCATAATTTTGAATAATTTCTCAATTTTTTTAAATCTTTAAATCTTTGTGAGAACTGTTGTTTAATAGCATCAAGAATTTTTGAAAATTCATCAGTGAAGTTACAATTTGTTTTTTCATAAATTTGTGTTTCATCCATAAATATTTTAAGTTTTGGAAAATATTTAAATTTGATAGATTCGATATCTCTAACAAAAATATCCCATTTAATTTCAAATGTCTGTATTGGCCCAAACATAACCTCAATCGTCTTCTCGCGTCCTTGCAATATTTTGTTTGGTGCCTTTAAATGTAATGTTATATCACTAAAAAAACATCAGTTTTGTTTACCATTCTGTGTCATAAAGTTCTTTAAAATCGTTCTCAATAATTTCATTTAAAAATAGACGTATTTCATCCAAGCAATTAACAAACCTTTCCAATGATATAGCCCGTCTTACCCAACGTACACTATTACACATTAAAAGAGAGTCATATTCACAATTCACATCATTTAAAAGTTTATTAAATTGCTTTTTATTCATGTTATGTGCAACTATAAAATTTACAATTTTATTAACTTTATCTGATATTGCCTTAAAATCGCTAGTATCAACTTCTCATATATGACTTGCTGATGAATAATGAGTGAAATCCTATTAATTGGTAAGAATAAGGGAAAAATAGGAAAATGAAAGTTGAAGAAGTAGTGAGATGAAACAAAATGAAAAAGATCATTTCAAATTTTTATTTTATTAAAGCTAAAGGCCATTTGTGGTGTGTTATAAATAAATGTTAAAATTTATACTACTAGAAAAATTGTACAGGAAACCCTCGATTAACGCGGTTAATTGGTTCCCGAAAAACGGCGTGTTAATCAAAACCGCGTTATTGTAAGTTAATAAGCAATGTGAAAAATTATACAGGGAACAACGAATTATAATTTTTCACATTGCGTATTAACTCCAAATAACGCGGTTTTGATTAACACGCCGTTTTTCGGGAACCAATTAACCGCGTTAATCGAGGGTTTCCTGTAATTATATAAAATTAAAAATATATTAAAATAATTTTATGAATAAATAATGTCATTAAAAATTTTAGAATATCAAATAAATGATTATAAATAGAACTTGATTTGTAAATTAAAAAATAATGTTTTTATAATTCATTTGGGTGCCGTACAAAATCTCTAGTGTGCCATCCCTGAGTTAGAACAACAATCAATGATTATAATAATTACAACAATTATTGTTCCATGAATGTCAGATATGTAAAATAAGAATGCCATAAGTTAATTTTAATATTATAATTTAGCCAAAATTGACTAATGTTTCATTGTTCAGGATATTTATTGCTAGTTACTATTTTAATCATATATACATTCCACAGAACTTCATCAGTTGTAATATCATTTTTAAGACCGCCTGGACCATATGTGTAAAGGGACGAGCAACATTCATTTCAATAGAAATAATTGTCTTACACGATTTGGTCAGATTTACACGTGGATTCAATAATACAAATGATTTCAGAAATTCTTATAATACATGGTTCATCGTTGAAATTCAATTTCGACATTTTCCAACTTAGATTGATGATTGTTGATCGTAATTCGCTGATTCTGCATCACGCAATTTAATGGCTTAAAATAATTTGATCGATTTAACTTTATTTTAATAAATGAAATACACTAAATAACTAAATTCAAAAATATTTATTCAAAAAGATAAAGTAGATTACTAAAATTTAAACAAGCCTTTGGTCTCTCAAAATCTAAATAAAAACTAAATTTTATACAAACAACAGGTAAAGCTAAATATAAATGCAGGCACAAACATACCAGGGCACAAAGTGTAAGCACTTTTTTATTGGATGCATACATAGGAAATGTACTATTAATTCCATAACATAATTATATAAACAATAATTCTAAAATTATATTAATTACATAATTATATTGTCGCATTTTTTATTACGTATGTGAAAGAAAGTCTAAAGTATTACGGTTTTAAATTTTAATCTGAACATAATTTACGTTGAAGTCTCGCGAAATTGGTTTGAAAATAATATTCTATGAAATACATATTTCTATATTTATTTATTTATCAAATTCAAAATGAATAATGAGATTGAATGCAATTCTATTTCAACTTGCAATGTCATTTATAGTAGGGATAATATTTAAATAGTCTTTTAAATCACTTATCTAATTAATGTTTAGCACTTTATTACCAAAATAATAATAAAGTACCATATGAGGTGCTGTAGAAAATACGTATGATATCAGGAGCAACAGCATGATTCCGAGTAGTGAAACTAAGTTGTAGGGCTCATTAACAATTGCTGTGTATATTATATAAATTCCAATGCCAAAGGATATTATACCACAAATAACGTAAAATATTTTTCTAAACAATTAAAATATTAAATGAACACAATTTTATCATTATAAATATATGTATAATTGAAAAATATCACCAAAGAGTCAAGTTATCCAAAGTTTTAAAGACAGAAATTTAAAACTGTTCTGCAAAAAGTAGATACATGGACAGATACAGGGACAAGCTTAAGAAACCTTATATATTTATCATTCGAGTTAACTCGAAGCTCCATAACTTAGGTCTCATTAGCATCAAGGGTTGTTTCTATACATTGAAATGATTGAGTTAATCAAAGGTAAAGAAAATAAAATTATATTTTATAAGTAGTATATGGAAATTATGAATTAGATCTGGTTGTATATTTTAGGACTCGCTTCAATACTTTTATATGTACTATAGAACGATTGTTATAAATTCAAGGTGGAAATTATTTTTTTTATTTGTGGAGCAATGCATACTCGACCAAATGTAAAGATGTATTGAACACAATGTATCCAATTCAAATTATTGTGGAACAGGAGAAACTTTATGTGCAACATGAAGGGAACCCGAATAAGACTTATGAAAACAATTTGACTGGACAACCTTAGATCAATTAATAATTTATCATGATTATTCCGTGAAGTAGTTTTTGTTTCTATTAAAAATTAAAATGGTAAAAATTAATTTTTCGTTTACTGTCCAATATTTTGACATTTTTCTGTTTTCCATAGAGGACATTGAATGTTGATTTTCCTTTTTGTAAGAATAATCATGACAACTTTATAAGTGAGTATCGCAAACAAAGTGAGACTTAGCCAAAGGAATCTAATATTATCTTCAAGTTTCCACAATGTATTACTTATTGTCTTGCAAATCATGCTCCACAAAAATAAGGCCAAATAAAATGCCAAAAGTAACAGTCCAATAGCCCATTTTAGGAGAGTTTTGTGATTAGAGATCAACTGAGAAGAAATGTTTCTAAAGGCTGATAATTTCAAAGAAAACCAATTCTCTTTCTCTGGAAGCATTTCAAAATCGCTTTCCATATAAAGTTTATCTTGCGAATCTTTATCAATTGAATCAGAAGTTGGATCAGATAATATTGAATCTTCTAATGGCTTAGTCTGAAAAAATTATATTTTATTTAAACAAAATATTCATTGGTTTTTTTTATCAAAATAAAATTATGAAAATTAAAAGTGTTTTCTTTGGTTTTGTAAGTATAAAATATTTGCAATATAAAAAAAACAATTATTTCGAAAAATCACCAGATTTGCTTGCATTACGTTCTTGGCTCCTAAAATTTGCTTCGTAACCTTGAATAAAATTTCAGAAAAAGTCACGTTATAAGTAAATTATTACTTAAGAAAAATAAAGATTCAATTGCGAAATTTTTATATGTGTACAGTCATTCTTTGCTGCAGAATTATTAAATGAAAAAAAGAAAATAAAGGAAAACAGTGATTCGTATTTATCCGTAAGTAGTATGTTGTGAGTCCGTAACACTAAAGGGAAATGCCACCCATGAGCTAAAACATACTTTCACGAGAGAGGGGAAATACTGAAAAAGGTTTTTTACTGATTCTTGTAACCCCCATTAACATTTTTCTTTCCTTCATATCTCCCCCACAAATTCTTTTACCGACACTCTAAAAATATTTTAATTCTTGATTTCAAAGATTTATAGATTATTCGACAAATGTATTTGATTTTCAAAATCTCCGCTATTAGAGTTAAATTTAGTTTTTGAAATGTCTTAATTTAATGAACTTGAATTGACGAATATCAGAACGAATATGGGTTCTTATTAAAAGGGGGAATTTCGGCGGTTCTGAATCCGAGTTAAAAATGATTTTTTATAAAAAATTGTAATTAAAATAACATTAATAGTAATCGAGAGAATTAAATGATTATTTGACATATTTATTTGTCAAAATCTTTGGAGGAGACTGATAAGAATAAACCTTAATTGTTTTTGTTTCTTTAATAAATTTTTAAATGATTTATTTATTCATTTGTTATTTTGTAAATCGATGGTAGCGATTTCTAGATGAGATTGTTGAAAATCGAATGATTTATAAATCTTTGAAATCGTTGAGAATATTTTTTTGAGAAACTGTAAAGAAATTTTTCTAGTAAATCATTGAAATCATTTTGTATAGGAGAATTTTGTGAATATCTTAGAAATTCACCAAGATTTCTGTGAAATCAAAAAAAAATTATTTTTATGAGAGTGTTTCAGT
This sequence comes from Schmidtea polychroa, assembly GCA_959609185.1. NCBI lineage: Eukaryota > Metazoa > Platyhelminthes > Tricladida > Dugesiidae > Schmidtea > Schmidtea polychroa. Next base: position 102,391 of record CAUHTR010007618.1, on the reverse strand, counting down.
ATGCCCAACCTTCAAAGAAGATATGTCTAAGAAGGATGGGCGGCATTTACTATTTGGTGTTACGGATTCATAACATACTATTTCAGTACTTCAGATCAAAAGTGCTAATAAGTAAATTTAGAAAATTTTCTCCCTATCTCTCTGCCTGAAAATATTTTTTTAATATTAAATAAATGTTTAGATCCTATTATGACATGGGTTAATATCATTTTAATTTGTTATTAACGATTGTGACACTGATTTAATTAAAATTATAATTCTAGTCGAAATTATCCAATATACAAAGGTTAATTTCATTAAAACATTCCTTTACTAATTAATTGTCACGTTTTATTTAAATTTATACAAATTTATATTTATCTTATTTTATGATTATATTTAATTTATATTTAATTTATTTTAAATTTATATTTAATTTATATTTAATTTATATTTAATTTATATTTAATTTATATTTAATTTATATTTAATTTATATTTAATTTATATTTAATTTATAATTATTTAGTATTGTTGATATATTTTTTATAATATTAGTAAAAGTCTTATTACTTTCTATGGGACATCAAATTTAGAGACAGGAGAAACATTTACCCCAAGATTTCTTTATCTTTATATAAGAGCAATTTCGCAAACTTATATAAAATGAAAACATTGGTTAATTTTGATGATTTATGAGATATTTCACAGTTATAACAATGAAAGTGCACATTATGTTGCAGTTTGTGTTATTTAATATTATTTTAAAAAAGAGAGTGAAAATACATAAAAAACAATCATTTATTTTTTCATATTTAAAATGATTTTAAAAATTTTAAATATTATTAGTTTAATAAAAAAACAGTGGTAAGGCAGTTTCCATTAAATGTCATTGATAGGAAATAGATGAAATGATAATAAGTTTATTGAGCATTTTATAAAAGTAATTTATATTTGATAGAAAATAGATTGAAAGTCACCACAAATATTTGTTTAATATGGTTTATTTATCTGTTTTATATCTCTGTTTTAATTAAAATTTTTCATTTCGAGTCTTTGGGTTCTTTACATTTTGAAATGACTGGAAGGTATCTGTGCGATTTAATCAAATTTGCATACTCTTGAAAAATATAATACAAATTAAAAAAAGTAATACATCAACTAATTAAAAAATTCGACATTTAAATTAAAAACCCTATAAAATTTTAACAGTCTTCCATACTTTTTTATTCTAATTTAATGTCGTTTGTACAAATACAAACTTTTTATCGTAGAAAATGGACTCGTGAATTATCAATTAAATTATCAGAGTTTTCAAGATTTTGAAATTGAAATCATGCATGAAGATAATAAATTCCGTTTCCTGATCATTTTATTGAATCAACATCAATGGAATATGAGAATAAACTAGTTATCAAGGATCGATTACACTATTTACTTATCGTTTTTATTGTTACTTCAGTTTACTTTCATACATTATTTTGGTAATTATTAACTATTTTCGCTTTAAAAATAAGTTTAACATTTTAATTAAAAAAAATTCTTTAATTAAATTAAATTTTTATTTTATATATATGGCATTGCAAGTTATATTTTTACATATGTTAACGATTATGTATTATTTTGTCATTGATCTATAACCTTTGATCTTGATGCTGTAATAAATTACTTAAAATAATTTTAAAAATCGAAATATAAGAATCCAACAATTATCCATAAAGTTTTAAATATAGTTAAATAAACGAGTATTGGGGTAGACAATGTAACTTATTTACTGTAAAAGCTATTGTTTTCCCTCGATAATAAGGCACAGTTTTTTAAGCAAATAGAATGACAACAGGTTTATAATAGAATAAAACGTACCATTTTTCAATTTCATTTAAGGTACTTTACAAATAAAAAATTAAGTTAGAAAGTAATCGCCGTAAATGCTCATTTTTTCTCGTTCTTTTATTTTAAATTTTGCTACATTTGGTCAAAGATTTGTTATTAGTTATTAGATAAGACAATAATTTTTGTTCAATATTTACTTTATGAAAATTTATCATAACACCTTTATTCAAATAAAGTTCATGTATTCCACCATACGGTCAGATATCAAATCATTGATATTAATTATAAATTTAATTAATTAACGTTAATATTTTAAATATTATTTTCTGATTTTGTTTATTTAAATAATTTAAATGTCACATGAATATTATATGATAAATCTTTAACAATTTTCTGCTATTAAATAAATGTATTTAAACAAATAAATTATTAAAATAAATAATTTAATAGTTTCAATTATAAATCATTATTTTAATAAGTATGATATATTTTAATATTTTCAATCAAAATATTTTTAAAACTATACTTAACTTCAATCCAGCATGTAATTAAACCAAGCCTTTATTACATGTAATAATTTAATAATAATATTTAATAAATAAATTTCTGTATGAAAAATATAAATAATAACAAAATTCATTTTAACCGTTTGCAGACGGAATTAATTTATTAATATATTATTTTTAGCATAAAAGTTTTAATTATACGAATGCCCGATATCGTGATATGCTTTTTTTAAAGTTTGGTCCGCACATCTGGCCATTATACATTGTTGAACATCTGGAACAAAATTCGTGGCCATCACTGCTGGCCTACCGTCCGTAAACGGTTAAATAGATATTTTTTTTAAATAGTTAAAACATTATTTCAGAATACTTCCAATATTTTACAGCCAACTTTATCAAATATTTTTAGCTATCTCTTGCATGAATAATATATTTATAAATAAGAAAACGCAATGATTCAGACATCTGTGAAAAACTCAAGTATTTGCATCATTTCAATATATTTACCTAGCTTATTCATGTTTAATACTTGGTACCCAAAATTTGCATAAATTCATTATTTATTTTAATATGAAAAATATGAATAGAAATTAATTTTGAGAATTTATTCACTCATTCAGCTAAATTGTGTTAGATCAGGCCTGTTTAACCTTTTTGGGACTTCGGGCCATAAAAATAATGTTGAATCTTCCACATATATTAAAAAAATACACACAAGTTTTAAAACCAATTTACCAGGTAGATAATATCAACAAAAATTATGATGTAACTAGTAAAACGTGAATAATAAATAAAAAATATAAGTTCTATTTTGTGACAATACAAAAGGAAATAGACTTCATACAATAGAGATACATAAATGACAAAAAAAATTTCGGAGGAACCACAGATAGAAATTATTTAATTTCTGTGACTAGTTATTTCATGTCTGTCAGAATTACGAAATGTACATTTTGTAAATTAATTTTTGTTTCAAGGTACAAAAAACGATGATATTTGTCATTAGATCATTTGTTTATATTTAATTTTATAATATTTATAATGTAAAATAATATTAAACTCGTATATTCAGGAAGATTTACAAAATAAGTGGAACATTTTTGTTGTATTCTTATGTCAATTTAATAATTTGAGAATATTCAAAATAAATCATTTACGTCATCTTTATAATGTTTGATTTTGTATTTAATAATAAAATACAATTTAATTCAAGTGGGTACAAAGGACGTGATAATTTTAAATGATATTTTAAACATTTTATTACATTAATAATGCATTTCAATTTGATAATATTATTTAATTATTACTCATTGGGGTGCGATAATTTTTTTATATCATTCATTCCCTAAAATTAATTTATAGTTTTATACCTCCCAAAGTTTGTACTCGAAAAAGAAAAATTGAAACAGCTGATATTTTACGAATTATTTTTTATTTTGGTAACATAAAACATAAATGAGTTAATATTGGTTAAATTTAGTTTATTGAAGGACACAAATTGGGTAATGTTATTTACTTCTATGAAAAATATTTTACTATTTTCGTTATTTTTAAGAGTTGAGAGAATGATTTGATCAATGGATTATTTTCGTAACTGTAGTGATTGACTATTTTCAGAATTAAATTAATTAAATCAAATGAATTAATTTGTGTGCAAATAATAATGAAAAAAAAACTTTGTTTAATATTATAATAATTTTAATTAATAAAAAGTTTCTCACGCTCATTTCAAATATCAATTAATAATATTTTGTTATAAGATAACGCCAATCAAACATTCTTTTTACGTTATATTTCGACAGTTTTCCTGTCATCATCATGTTGAATATAATAACTATATAATTTAAGGATTTTAAACAAATTTATTTATTTAAAAAAAATTTTTATAAATTATTTAAATCTTCATAAATCTGTTTGGCAAATATTAGTGGCAATTATTATTAACATTGTATTTATTAAAAGGCTTGACTATGAAACAACGAAAAACATTTAAACAACGATACAATTAAACAACGATACATTTACTGATTCATAGTCAAGCTTATTATTATTAAGTAAAGATATAAAAAAAATTACACACATCATCCAGATCGTTTAAAATTTTATCTATCTTCATTTAGATTTTGACTATAAATCAATGATTTTCTTATTTGAAATACATTTTCAATATTGGTTTTTAAAGTTTATTATTAATATAAAAATGTCATTGCCAAAGATTTGGGATAAATATAGGAAAACATTAGTGAAAATCCAAGTGAAGATAAATGAAATTCTAAAGAAAATAAAAAATTCAAAGATGAACAAATGGATTAATGATCTTACTGACAGTTTTGATGTCTTTATATATATATATATATATATATATATATATATATATATATATATATATATATATATATATATATATATATATATTATAAAAGTTTCTATATATTAAATTATTTATTTTTTATTTATTTATATTACTTTTCTATATGTATTAAAATTTTCATTAAAATGACTTATTATTGAGATTATACTGTGATGTGCTTTGTGCCAAAAACTAAAAGACTTTTTACTCAACATCGGAAAATTAAACTGGAGAGGTTATATAAATCAGAAATGGATTGCTTAAAGTGCTTTAGACGAGATGTGTTCTAAGAAAGAAGGCATAAATTAAGTTTCCAATAAAATTATACTAATTTAATTCATTTTGAGAGACCACAATTAATGATAATGAGAATCGAGAACAAATAACTAATTTAAATAAGTTGCGTTTATTTTATTTATATCCAGTTAATAAAATTTTGGAAATAACTTCTTAGATCACTGACTTTAAAGTATTTATATATGAATTTTCTAATAATTGAGTTTTATGTCAGACCAGCGCTAACTAACTATTTCAATAATATATGAATAAAATATAAAAAAATTAAAATAAAACTTTTACAGAAAAAATGAATAATTTTTGAAATTTTAAATTAATTTCATATTAAAATGTAAAATCATTTATCAGTTTTACCATTGATCTTCTAACAATTTCCTTTGTCATCATTTTTTATAGATTATTGTTTTAATTTATGATAAAATATTGATCAATAAAATATGAGATTTCGAAATTAGTAATAATTTATATTTTCTTCTTGAAAAAAATCATTATAAACAATGTTAAATACGTTTTGATTATGCATTATTGAATATAAGGAAAGAAATCAGTTTCAAGCTCTGAGAACTTCAATTAAAATATGAAGATAGAATAAAAAAACCTTAAATAACATGTCTCAGAAATTGGTTTGTGAATTATTTTTGATAATAGACATATTATTATTATTATTATTATTATTATTATTATTATTATTATTATTATTATTATTATTTTACAAAATATTTATTATTTTATCCATATTTACCAACACAGATATAAACAATCATTTAATAGTCTAACTTGACTATTTGTCCAGTAAAGGTCAATTTTCAAAGAAATATTTTAGACAAAACAACCGCTTAACATTCAATAATTCCGAATATTCGTTCTTATGGATCATTCAATCATATAATAATAATAATAATAATAATAATAATAATAATAATAATAATAATAATAATAATAATAATAATAATAATAATAATAATAATAATAATAATTCCTAAACTAGTTGTTAATATCGTCTTTTTGACAAACCTATTATTGTTTGCAAAGTTGATTATAGGTTTGGCGATTTTCGTTTAACAATCCTATTTCAAACTTAAACTATTAAATATTGAATTTGTAAATGACATTCATTATGACGCGTGGGAAATGAAAATGAAAATGAAAACCATAAATGGTACAATTCCACTCAATTAACCTCACGATTTCCAAATTTATAAAATTGAGTGGAATTTCTAGATCAGTTCTTTCTAAAATATTAAATTTAAACGTCTTATTTCTGGGAACAATGTCAAATTTTAAAATAATAAATATTAGACACCAACTTTTATCTGATCAGAGCTCGTCAAAAAATCAACAAAACGTAAGTGTTCTCACATATCATATATTCAAGAATATTAGACTTCCTGTATTCATCTAACCACCTATTTACCCTGAATAATTTCTAATATTTTGCATGACGTCTCATGGTTCATGTCAACCAGTAAGTCTTCATAATTGTGTCTCAAGACTCAAGAAAACTACAAACACTAAGATATATTTTTATATATACCATGTCTGTTATTTTATAGATTTCAAATATGTTTGCATTAAAAATATATGCTTCTTGTATAAAGATTGACAATTATTATTATTCCAATCGTGAATAAGGTGATGCTTCCAAAAAAGAGTGCAAATTTTGCAATATATTTCGTTAACTAAACTGCCATTATCAAGCAATAAATAAATTCAATTAAATTGATCATAATTTTAAGTTTAATAGTAATTACATAATCATATGTGAGTAACCAAATAAATGTTTTATTTATACTTGTAAAATTAATTAGAAACTCAAATATAAGTAGATATCGAATGTTTTACATTTATATCAAGTGTGAACGTGTAAATCATCATCAAAGACAAGTGACAAATTCGTAATTAAATATCATTTTTCAATAGAATTCATCAACAAATTTCATTTAAACATTTTGATAAAACCATTTTTATTAAAGCTTAACAGACATAAATATCTTCTCATTTTTCGATTAATAAATAAATTTTAATGTGTCTTTTTAGATCAATATTCTTATTTATTTTTTACCAATTTTCCAACCAGCATTTTCCCTACTTGAAATAAAAATCGAATGCTTTAGTGCTTTAATGCCTTAAAATCATTAAAATCACTTACAAATTAAAATTCCTTTGTTTTACAGTGTTCCTGAAATATAATTTGTATTTCTTGATTAAAACAAAAAAGTGGTTTATGACGTTATTTAAAATTTTTAATTAAGTTATTAAATTATAATTTTCCTATGATAATGATTAAAATAGTGTATTAAATTTTAAAAATTTTTGTAATGAAAATTCTGACACTAATGAAATAAAATCGAATTATTATTTTAAGAATATTTTAATAATTATAATATAATGATTTGATAAAAATAAAATTTCTAAGTATATATATTTTAAGATATTATAAGATCTTTTTTCAAATTTCATCACTGATTTCTTTTCAATTGACATTGTATTTATTAAAAAAGTTTGACTATGAATCAGTAAATATATCGATGTTTTGATATTCACGAATTTTCAGCTCTGCCTTTTTCAAGTGAATTTAATAAATACAATATATTTTAAGAGTAAAATTTTTAAATAAAAAAATTATTTTAGTGTGAAAATATTTAATGGATAAAACTTATTTTCATTATAAATGTTTTTTAATGAGAATAATTTATGAAATTAATAATTTGCATATGTATAGTTAAAAACAACGATTAAGTACAAATTTTCAGATTTGGTAAGAAAAATAGAAATAGATCAGTTTAACCACTTGCGCTATATTGACGTGCCAGGCACGTCTTGATGATTTTTTTCAGAACTGCAAGTGACGTGTATACCACGTCGATAGTATTTGTCGCAAAGACAAAAACGACGTGTTTGCAACGTCGGCTGACAGGCGGAACGTCATTATTCGAACTGCAATTATAAAATTAGTTCACATCGCATAGAATTATCGATATAAGGAATATTTCTAAATCGATAAGGTATGTTGTACTGATTTTTTACAAGGAAATGCTTGTGGTTTGCAGTTAGCCTTGTGATACTTTATATAGTAGAGCGCGGCTCAGCTACCGAAAATTAAATCATAGCGCAAGTGGTTAATGTAAGTTTGGACCTCCGAGAACAGATTTCTTAATTAGATTAGTAAAATAAAGTATTATTTAAAAATAAGCTGATAATTATTAGAAATTTTAATAAAATACTTACATTTAGTAAATTATCCCTAATTTCAATAATTTATCTTGAAATTGAACAATTTAATAATCTTTGTTTTAATAGATATTTGGATATTTCACTACATAATCTATAGTAAAAGTTCATAAATTCAATTTTGTACTTTGATTTGAATCCAGAGATATGTGAGAATGATTCGTTATTTAGTATTAATTTTACTATAATCTTTTTATCATTTAAAATTGTTTTTTACTTTTCATAGTTTTTTTTAATATATTTTAATACTCAAAGCACAATTTTTCATTCGTATGCTTTAATCAAAATACAATTTAAAACATTAATTTTTAGGCTTTATAATATTTGAAAATAAAATATAAATTAACAATTATTATTTTCATCATAATTATTTAAAATAATATAAATTACAAATAAATTAATTTTCATAATAAATATCTTAAAGTTTCAAAAAAATTTGTAAAAAATAAAAATAAATAGAAACTTGCACTAGAATTATCAAGTTTGAAATCATCCATTTGGATATTGTTTTCCTGGCTTTCCATGTCATTAATTTTGTGAGATTTCATGGCCGGTTTTTGAGAGAAAACTCTAAGAAACAAATGATCATTTTATTGTTTAAACAGCTGATATTATAATCAGTTGTGTAGATAAAAATGTGATTATCGTAAGTATGATTGGCTCTTCGGTGTGTTTTTATGAACTGATTATTTTCAAAAAAAATTGTATGCACTGAAATTTTAGAGTTAATTATTTTTGGAAAATGAATTCCGATTCATTTGATGTTGTGGTGCAGATGAAAGCACTTATTATACAATCGAATAGAGAGCATTCACATTAGTAGGGAGTTATGTAGGGTCCAGATCCATGTAGGGTCCAAATCCAGACCCCCCATATCTTTTTTAAATTTTTTTTTTAAAATACCCCCTCCCCTTATTTTTTTTTAATTTAAATTTTTGTTTTAATTATCAATTACGTAATAATTTCTAACTTTTGTTTTAATCACCGATTATGTAATAATTTAATTTTGTTTTAATCATTGATTACATATTACTTTAATTTGTTTGAATCATCGATTATGTAATAATTTTTAAAATTTTTAAATCGTTGATTACATCATAAATTTTAATTTTTTATAAGAATTTTTTATTTCACTATACTTGAAATTTAATTCTCTATTAAATGCGACTATGATGTAATCAAAAATCTGAAATTTCATTATTAGTACACCATTTTCGAATTTACACATCTTTTTAAACAAATCTTTCTCATTCATTCATTCATCTTTATTGAAATATTTACAAATCAATATGTTTTAGTTACAAAAATAGTTATCAATAAATCGAGTAAGGGTAGGAAATTATTTAGAATCAATAAGTAATACATAGACCTTAGTGTAATAAATGCTAATACAATAAACCACTCACATGCGTATACATATATTAAAAACGCACATATTAGAGTAGTGGACATATTACCCTCACGCCCTCAACCCCCCTGGATTAGTGTTCACCAATCCCCTTATTTTATAGTAAAAAAGACAATAATTCCTTTCATTTTTAATCCTTTTATTCATTTATTTTGAAAACATATACTCAAAGCTTTTCTCTATAAAACCCTATAAATATAAAGAAAAATGAAGATGAAATGGAAAAGCACATCTCCAGGTTGGGTTTTCGGGCGTGAGGGTAATATGTCCACTACTTATCGTTATTGTGCTGGCGTGTCGCCGTCTTGGCAAATATAAGCTGCCAGTTTGGCATTCTGAATTAATAAATATATAAAAAATTAAAAATTTAAAAACAGAGTATCCAGTAAAAAATTATTTTTAAAAAATGAATGATTATAGTTGCGAGGCTTGTCAAAAATTTTTTAAAAACAGAACAGCTCTACTATCTCATCAAAAATCAAAAGCACATTTATTAAAAACAAATAGACTTAATAATTCAAACTCTAAAATCTGTACTAAATGTAAAGTAAGATATTTACATTCGGGATATGATAAACATTTTTCAAGTTGTATTGGAGTTCCTAAAAATAGAGAAAAATTTGAATGCTTCATATGTAAATTAAAATTTAATATAAAATCTTATTATTTAAAACATGTAAAATCATGTGCTATAAAAAATAAACAACCAATACCTAAAAGAGATTCTGAGTCTGAAGAAGATTCTGATGTTGAACTCGAACATATTGAAAAAGAAAAATATAATTGGGGTAACTTCAATCACATAGATGTATTTGGAGAACAAATGTTTTCCTCCACAATATCAGTATATATAAGAGCAAATAAACAAAACATAAAAAATTCAATGGACAATGCTATAAGAATTTTTGGTCAATCAAGATTCAACATTATAAAATATAAAGTTAGAATCCCCACAAAATATTGGAGAGGAGAAGAGGCGAACACAGCTCCTTTAGATTCCATTGTTGAATCAATTTTTAAATATTTATTTTCTACAAAAGGAATAAATAAAATCATCAATGATTTATGCAAAGAGATGGGAGAACAACAAGAACAAATAGAACAAGAATTGGGAGAATCAAATTTAAGATTTCATTCTTTCCAATCTATAGAAATTGAATATTGGAGAGCAGCACCTCCAAATCCAAAATCTTATATCCGTACACCATTCGACTCGAGCTATGTTTTAAATATAAAGAATGGTGATAATAAATGTTTCCAATGGGTAATACTTGCTCACTTACATCCTCAAGCAAGGAATGGTGAAAGAGTTAAACAATATGAACAATATGAAAATGAATTAATATATCCAGAAGGATTTGAACACCCGATGAAAATTGAATACATTCCAAAATTTGAAGAATTAAATAATCTTAAACTTAACATTTATGAATATGCTCCATCTAAGGAAGATTTTAGAAAACATATTATTCCAATTTATATTTCAAATAGAGAATTATCTGAAGAAGATAAAAATAGAGAAATATATCTTTTAATAATAGAACAATTTACTAAGGTTGATTATAGAGATAGTAATAATGGTTATCCTTATAATTCAGATGATGATGAATCCTATCAAGAATTAAATCTGCATGAAGAAGATCCTGGATTATTTGAGTCGGCGCTAGATGTGGATTCAGGGAACTCAGAAGAAGAAGAGGGAGAGGGCCAGGGCATAGAAGAGAAGGACCTACCAAACTTAGAAAGGAATCAACATTATGTTTTAATAAAAAAACTTTCAAAGTTTTATGCGTTCAAGAAATCTAGCTAGAGGTGGAACAACTTGTAAAAGATGTTTACATTATTCCACAACTGAAAATGCCACAATTAAACATGAAAGATTATGTGAGAAGAATAAACCTTCTTTAATTAAAATGCCTACAAAGACAGACATGCATTTTAAAAATCATTCAAATTTATTAAAATCATTAGGAGAAATAATAGGAGATTTTGAAGCAATAAATATAGAACAAGATTTAGAAAAAGAATATTTTAAAATAATAGAAAAACATAATTTAGTAGATCCTTGGGAAGAGTATTTAAAAGGAATGACTACGCCAGGATTGATGTTATGGCAGACTATGAAAAACTTTCTATGGGAAAATAAAAAATCTTATACAATAAGAACAGCCAAACAAATACCAACAGCATATAAACTATTTTTTAAAAGTAATTACCCCGAACTCATAGAATCTAAAGAATATTCATATAGAGGATTCTCTCAAGAAGACACCTTAAACCATTTTGTTGAAGATATAAATCACCTAGAACATAAATTATTTATGCTATTAAAAACCGATCATAAATTAAATTTCTCAGATGAACAATTTGAAGAATATAAAAATACTACACATTGTTGGATGTGCAAACAGAAATTTGATGATCCTCTTCTATCCAAGAATCCTAAAGTTGCCGATCATGATCATTTTAAAAAGGAAAATAATTATAGAGGAGCTGCCCATAATAATTGTAATCTTAATTGTCATATTCCTAAATTTATACCAGTTACATTTCATAATATTTTTGGATATGATTTACATTTATTCATAAAAGCTTTAGCTGTAAATGCTAAAAACTCTTTCAAGGTTATTGGACTTACAAAAGAAAAATATAAATGTGTACAATATGGATGTTTAAAATTTTTAGATTCTCTAAACTTTCTCCAAATGCCTCTGGATTCAATAGCTAAAAACATGAATCCTGGGGATTTTAAATATACAATATCCATGGTTTTGGAAAAAAATAATATTCCTTTAGAAGAATACTCGACATGCTTAGCAAAAGGAGTATATCCCTATGATTACATGAATTCATTTGAAAGATATAATGAAACATATCTTCCTCCTAAAGAAGCATTCTTTTCAAAACTTTCATTATCGGGGATTAATGATCAAGAATATTCTCGAGCTCAGAAAATGTGGGACTTATTCAAATGTAAAAATCTTGGAGATTATACTGATGTGTATTTATCCTTGGATGTTTATATCCTAACCGACTGTTTCTCAACATTCTGTAATACCTTTGATTTAAATCCATATAATTATATAACACTTCCGGCTCTAGCTTGGGATATAATGTTATATAACAAATGGACTTCTGACGATGAGTTAGCAAATAAAAAAATAAAATTAATAAAAGATGCTGACATGTTTAATCTATTTAAACAAAATATTAGAGGGGGTATTTCTTCTGTAATGGGGGATAGAGAAATAAGTACAAATAATTCAATAACTCTTATTAGAAAATATTTCAAAGATCCAATTCCTGACTATATTAAAATAGAAACTCCAGAAGATTCTAAATTAATAATGGAGGGTTTAACCAATCCATCTGAAATACTTTATGTCGATGCAAATGCTCTATATGGAGGAGTAATGGAACATTATTTACCAACCGGTGGCTATTCCTGGGTTGAAGTCCCGAAAGGTGACAGTCCGAAAGATATTAATAAACTAAATGCTCTTATAAAAAAAATACTTTTAACCCCTAAAGATTCTGATATCGGATATGCTATAGAATGTGATCTCGAGTATTCAAATAGAATAAAATCCAGCACCAGATTTTTTCCACTTGCTCCTGAAAAAAGAATGATAGATCTCAGTGAACTTTCAGATTGGCAAATCTTAAAACTTATAGCAGCATATATAAAACTTTTATGTGATCAAACAAATCGAGAATTTTATCTTTGTCATTATCTCTTACTACAATTTTATCTTTCTCACGGAATGCGTTTGAAGAAGGTTCATAATATTATAAAATTCAAACAAGCACCATACATGAAAGATTTTATCGAGGAAAATATCATGAAAAGAAAAGAAGCAAAAAAACTTGGAAATAATTATCTCGATGTCATTTATAAACTTTTAAATAATGCAGTCTTTGGTAAGACTATGGAAAATGTGGATAAATACACACGAATAGAGCTTCTAACAAATACTCAAAAAGACTTTGCAAGATATAATCGAATGCTTGGAAAACCTACATTTAAAAATGCTGAAATATTCTCAAAGAACCTAATTGCAATTGAAATAAAAAATAATGAAAAAACTTATAATAAACCAATCTCTATGGGTTTTACAATCTTAGAGCTTTCTAAATTACAAATGTATAAATCTTATTATAATATTATTTCTCCTCATTTTAAAGATCGAGCTCATCTCTGTGCAATGGATACAGATAGTTTCTTTATAAAAGCATATGGAGAAGATGTGAAAAAAGAAATCTCTGAAGATCCCATACTTTCAAAACTAATAAACCCATCTGGAGATTTATATGCCTTCAAAGATGAAAAACCAAATAAGATAATAACAGATGCAGTATTTATCAGACCTAAACAATATTCTTTTGAAGAGATGGAAAAACCAAAAACAGAAAAGCAAACAATTAAAATCATGTATAAGGATCAAGAAATAGATTATACATTTGAACGACCAATAATAACAAATACTAAGATCACCAAGGAAAACAAATGTAAAGGGATACAAAAAGCAGTATCTAAGAATATCACTCATCAAGATTATAAAAATTGTCTAAAAGGTCATCAGGATAAAATGGAAGAGGTTCATCAACTTAGATCAGAGAAACATAATATGTACCTACAACAATCATCAAAGATATCATTATCAAATTATGATGATAAAAGATTTATTCTAAGTGATATGAAAACAACTCTCCCAATTGGAAATGATTTAATTCCTATAATAAAAAATCTTGATAAAATAAATAAACTTTATAATTTAAAAATTACTGATCTTGATATTTATAGAGTTGAGATTGAATATCCCGAAGAACCACCACAATTTGATTATCTTGATAATAAACCTCTATATTGTCAAATTAAAAATTCAATTAGTATCATGGAAAAATGTTTCAATATTGAAGATGAACATATAAAAAATTTAACTCCTGAAGAATTTAATTATAATAAAAGTCAGTTAAGTAGAATCCAAGGTCGAGGATCCTAAGTCTGAAGGTAGAATGCCAGAGGGTCCTAACTCCAAAGGAGATGCATCTCCTAAATCTATATAACCAATCTCATCTTTAAAACTACTTGCATTCATTTATTAAGGATTTAATTACTAAAGAATTATTTTCAGAGACTTTCAAAGACCTTCAGAAATTGAATCCTCAGCCACTTTCAGTCATGACTGAATCTCACGCCTCTGAACTTGAATCCTCAGAATCACTTTCAGAACTTGAATCCTGAGAAGCACAATCATCTAAACCCCTTTGACCTTCTTCTATATCAGCTTCTATCCTTGAAAGTCGTGCTTCAGACGACTCCATTTCAACACATGTTTTATAATATTCCATTTTATATATTAATTTAGAACAAGCAAGCATTAATTTTTTAGTATATGCTTCCTTTTCTTCTGAAGATTTATTCTTATAAGTTTTTTGCATTGCTTTTAAATAAATAAATGAGTCAAAAAATATCGGATCATCCTGGAGTGGATTACCCTGGATTGGATTTGGATTATCTTGGATTTGATTTGGACTCATTTATTTATAAAATTATTTTATTAGAATCCCTTTTTAAATATATATAAAATGTCAACAATTAATTTAAGATGTTCAAAAACTAGAGAACTTATGGACAAAGCTAAAACATTACATGATCTTCTTGATGAAATAATTAAAGAATATTCCTTAAAACTTAATAGATTAAAAAATATAATAATTTTTATTATTGGGATTTTTATATTAATTATAATATCTTTGGTATTGGTCTACGTAATAATTCCTCGATTTCTTTCCTCATTTCTTCATCCCGAACAGCATTAGAACTATTTAATAATAAATGTTTTCCATGCATTGATTCTACAAAACCTTTATCAACCAAATTAGCACTTTTGAATAAATATTCATTCTCTTCCTTTAATCCTTTATTTTCCAAACGAAGATCAACATTATGATTCATCAAAACGTTTTAATATTTCTTCTTGTCCTGCTCGATACACTATAGCTTGTCGACCATAATCAATTTGAGTTCCCATACTTTGTTTATTAAATTCTGTCAAAAGTTTCACACATTCATTTTGTATTTCAGGTTCTTCATTCATTGTCGCAATGATTGAATCATAATCCATTTTATATTCAAAAATTTAAATTTTCAGAATTNTAGAATTAATGTCTACTGGTATAATTGCTAAAGGAAAATACACTGACAAGTGGTATTGAAATGTTTTTAATGAAAAGTTGACGTATAAGAGTGGAGATATATTAAGTATTTATTTAAAAAATATTTTACTAAAACATCACTTGAGTATTTAGTTCAATTTTACAGAAGAAATGTTTGTGGGATGAATATAAATCATTCAATGATTATTAGTGTGTAAATACATATTGTAAATCAGCGTCTGTTGATTGTTCACATTATTAATATAAGGATTATTTCTTACCTAAATTGTCACATGTCAAACCATAAAAATGGTAGTTGACTTTGAAATAATAACCAATTCTTTTAATATATTTTTGGATAATTTATCATTTAGTTCAATGAATAATAATATTTGGTTGGAATCGATGAAGAATTTGATCAATCAATTGATTTTTCAAGTAATAATTCTATTTCAATGAAGATTCTTAGCACCTCAGAATAATTTTATCAAAGCGGGGTGAAATATTTTGTTGATTTGTAGAAAATATTGATTTTATTAAATTTTGATCTAGGATGCTCTTATTATATATCTATTTAGATATTACAATATTTCATAGATGTATGTTGGGTGGCGATAACAATTAATGAAAATTCATATTTTTGAAGGTTTTTCACATTTTCTAAGGGTTTTTAAAGAATTGATATATTAAAGGGTGATTTGACTTCAAGTGGGTGAAATTTCATGAATCTTTGGATATATATTCGGTTGGATATAAATATGGGGTAGAATTATATTCTAAGGGGGATATATTCAGTTAAAAGTACAGTAATATTTATTTTAAATTTCGAGTAGAGTGAAAGAACAAAAATTTAATTCTTTATAATTATCAAATGATTTTATAAATTATTTGAGGTTAATGACCAATTTAATTTAGTTGATTTTAGATGTTTTATATTGAAATATTTGTAATCTTTAGATAATCAAATTTAAAGGAGTTAGAATTATAGTCATTTATATGGATTTTAATAAATCGTATTAGTTAGATATATCAGTTTCCTTTGGAAATTAATGATAATTATTTAGATATTTTTAGTCTAGATTGACGACTTTGATAATTTGTAATGATTTTATGCTGAATTTTCTGAATAATTTGAGCAATCAGTCAATCAATTTGAAATCATTAAAATTACTTTATTAATAACTTGAATGATTAGTATTTAAGATAAATATTTACTGGATTATCAATGACTATAATTTCAAGTTCTTTCTTGTCCATTAATTGACTTTTTATGATATTTATTTACTAGGTTTTGAATAATTTAAATGTTTTACATGTTATTTTTACAATAATTTCATCAATTTTTACCTAGTTATTTGGAATCTTACAAGTACTGGTACCTTGAATTCAGTCAATCAGTTGCATTATTATTATTATTATTATTATTATTATTATTATTATTATTATTATTATTATTATTATTTTCATTCAATGATTAACATTTTCTTCAATGAAGAACAAGTTTCTTTTAAATCTATTTGTTAACACCAAGTTGTAAGGGCTTAGTACTTGGTAGTTGTTAGTGAGTAGTTGAAAATACTTGGGGGGGGGGGTGATTGAATTTAGGTTGGTACTTAGTAGATAGTTGTTAGTATCTATTCGGTAACAGGTTGTTGGTATCTAGTTGTATGCATCCAGTTGTTGTTGTTGTTGTTATTGTTGTTGATATCTTGTACTATGTAAACGGTAACTAGTTGTTAGTGTCTAGTTGTAAGTACTTGGTTGTTAGTATCTGGTTGTTAGTAGTTAGTTGTTAGTACTTGGTAGCCATTTGTAATACATAGTTGGTAACAGGTTGTTGATATCTTGTACTATGTAAACAGTATCTAGTTGTTAGTGTCTAGTTGTTAGTATCTAGTTGTTAGTATTTAGTTGTAAGTATTTGGTTGTTAAATTAATTTAATTAATGTTATTTACTTATGCTTAAATATTTTTATAAAGATATTAAATTTTTGGTAATAATTTATGTAAGAAAACTAAATTTCCAATAACAAATAAAAGTATTTTCAAGTAATAATATTTATTTTATAGTTCATTATCTTTATATAATCATTTTTACGAAAAATAATTTAATTATAACTTGTTTAAAACTTTGTTTAAATATAAAAATAAATTTTATAGTTAATTTTTTAAATTCAAAGTAAAGTTAATTTGTATATAAAATAATTTTATAAATTTAATGAATTGATATAAATTAAAATTAAGATTAATTAATGTTATTTACTTATGCTTAAATATTTTTATAAAGATATTAAATTTTTGGTAATAATTTATGTAAGAAAACTAAATTTCCAATAAAAACTAAAATTATTTTCAAGTAATAATATTTATTTTATAATTCATCATCTTTAAATAATCATTTTTTACAAAAAATAATTTGATTATAACTTGTTTAAAACTTTGTTTAAATATAAAAGCAAATTTTATAGTTAGTTTTTTAAATTCAAAGTAAAGTTAATTTGTATATAAAATAATTTTATAACTCTATTTTAGAACAGAATTTCAAAATTATTTATTCAATACTATTTATGATAAAATTTTAGTGGAATTTTTGAAAATTCTTTCGTTTCTATCCAGAGAACTACAGTTTATTGTTTGCGAAACTTTATCTCAGTCATTCTCAGTGGGTAGTTTAACTTTAAATAATAAATGTGATATAAATTTATAGATGAATCCAACTTACTGTCATTACCTGTGGATATATAAATGAAATTCGGAAAGAACTAGGTTTATTTCTTTATCCTAATAAAAATATTTTATTAATTAATTTAAAGGATGATCATATTCTGTTTTATTAGATGGTTCAATAGATTTCTTTGTTTAGGACTTCGCCAACTAAGTAATTGATAATAGTAATTAAAATGAAAAAAAATACAAATTTGTTGATATTATTAGAATTTGTTCTCAGAATAAAATCTTAAAAATAATAATAATAATAATTAATAATAATTATAATACTTATAATAATAATAATTTAAATAATAATAATAATGCTAGATTACCGACAAATTCCAGAGAAAATTCAGAAGAGTGAGAAAACTGACGGAGAAGCCCTTTAAAAACATTATTTTGTAAATTAAATATAATAGGGTTGGGGGCCCTCTTTATCCCTTAATTAATATATATTTACAAGCTGATCGTCGTGGTGGGCGGTTGTAATCCAACTAGTGGGAGGCCTCTGTAAATATATATTGTTGTTAGTGAAAACATTAACTAATTTGGTTATAGTGCCAATGACGCATGTATTTTGAAATATATTTTTAATACGTTTCAAATGTGCTGGTAGTTGACTACCCTGACATGCTAGGCGTAATGTTCCGTACGGAGAACTATAATGCCCAGGTTCTTCTGACCCCACTTGGGGGAGGCACAGACGACCCTTGTGGACGCGAACAAATATCCACCGTGTCTTTCAGGCACAGATATTTGGTCACTGCTCATTAGGCCTGGCAATAATAAATGCATAAACTTTGCCTTGTCCTCTCTTGTCTTGATTTTTATAGTTTAAATAATTATTAAAAATATGGTTTACATGTGATAAGTTTTATTTTATTTACTAACCCTAATAAGACGCATATTTTCATTGCAATATATATATATGCTTTAAGCTCATTTTTCTTTTTTATTTACTCAAAATTGACATATAATTCCTTAAAATTTTACCCTTAATTGTTGACGAATTTCTATAGGTTAGGTCATATCACCAATAGATAACGGTCGAATTTCTCATGATTTTAATAAATGTTTAGTTTTAATATGAGAATAGGTTTTCTTAAGTATAGTATTATATTTTTTAAATGTGTATATAAAATTTGGCTGAAAAAAGGTTTAGGTGTTTTGAGTGTGAATAAATAATGATGTCATTTTGTATAGTTTTAAATTCTATTGTTTGAGTTGACAATTATTCTCATTTACCACTCATTATTTTCAAAAATTATGAAACTTCATAACTAGAAATCTTAATTTTTTAAAATAGATTAAAATTAAACTTACAAAGTTTTTAAATTATGTTTTTTAAAATGATATTTAATAATCATAAGTTTTATTAAATTTAAGAATTCTAAATTAACATGTTATTCGAATTAATTATGAATTAGTTGCAGAAATTAGTAAGCTTTAGTAGTGCATTAACATGTTATCAATTTATAGAATATTGAGAAACATAGTTGAGAATTGAATAAACTTTAAAAAAATAATATATTTATCAATAAGATTTATTATTTTCAATAATAATTTTTAAGTTCATAAAACCGAGCGAAATTTTATTTAATAATATTTAATGTGACAAGCAGAAATTCTAATTCATATAAATATTTAATACCCTGATATAAAATCTCACATACCCCAAATAAAAAACATTATAATAAAAATATGAACACTTTTGAGTACAGTGCTAACACATATAGTTAACTAGTCATCGGTATGTTATTACTTTGCTGCAATATTTTTATAATCTTGTTACAATTTGCTTAAATATTTTACAATTGTTGAAATTTTTCCAAAATATGTTATTACTTTGTTGCAATTTGATGAAAAATGTTAATACTTTGTTGTAATTTAATGAAATGTTTCATAATTTTGTGGTAATTTAGTGTAAATTATTTATTAAATTGCTGCCATTCACCGAAATAATTTCCCACTTTATTGCAACTTAATGAATACCTTATAACATTATTGTAATTTATTGAAAGATTTCGTTATGTTGTTTTGATTTATTGTAATATTTTTATTAAATTTGTAACCATTAACCGAAATAATTTATTATTTTACAATAATTAGTGATTGAATATAGTTTAAAATAGTGTAATAGAAGTTATTATTTAATGATGTAATGAATTTTACAGTTTTGATATTACTCATATGCAATAAGGATGCAATATCAATGCATGATTATATTGGTTGGTATATGCTTAACCTCTATGACTTGTATGTATTGAATAATAATGCTAATATGTGCGTTTTTAATATATGTATACGCATGTGAGTGGTTTATTGTATTAGCATTTATTACACTAAGGTCTGTGTATTACTTATTGATTCTTAATAATTTCCTACCCTTACTCGATTTATTGATAACTATTTTTGTTGATAACATGTTTTAGTTACAAAAATAGTTATCAATAAATCGAGTAAGGGTAGGAAATTATTTAGAATCAATAAGTAACACACAGACCTTAGTGTAATAGATGTTATTACATATTACAATAAACCCACTCACGTGCGTATACATATATTAAAACACGCTCATATTAACATCATGTCATACACACGCACAAATTAATATTATTCAATACATACAAGTCATAGAGGTTAAGCACATACCAAACAATCAAAATCATGCATTGATATTGCATCTTTATTGCATATGAGTAATATCAAAACTGTAAAATTCATTACATCATTAAATAGTAACTTCTATTACAGTATTTTAAACTATATTCAATCACTAATTATTTCAAAATAATAAATTATTTCATTTAATGGTTACAAAATTAATAAAAATATTACAATAAATCAAAACCTCATAACGAAATTTTTCAATAAATTACAGTAATGTTATAAAGTATGTTATAATGTTATAAAGTGGAAAATTATTTGGGTGAATGGCAGCAATTTAATAAATATTTTACACTAAATTACCACAAAATTTTGAAACCTTTCATTAAATTACAACAAAGTATTAACATTTTTCATCAAATTGCAACAAAGTAATAACATATTTTGGAAAAATTTCAACAATTGTAAAATATTTAAGCAAATTGTAACAAGATTATAAAAATATTTCAGCAAAGTAATAACATACCGATGACTTGTGAACTATATGTTTTAGTACTGTACGCAAAACTGTTCATATTTTTATTTTAGTGTTTTTTATTTGGGGTATGTGAGAATTTTATATCAGGTTATTAATTATTTATATCAATTCGAATTTCTGTTCACAGTAAATATTATTAAATAAAACTTCTCTCTTTATGAACTTAAAAATAAATTATTATTGAAATAATAAATCTAATTGATAAATATTATTTTTTTTAAAGTTTTTTCATTTCTCAACTGTGTTTCTCAATATTTTATAAATTGATAATATGTTAATGCACTACTAAAACCTACTAATTTCTGCAAATAATTCATAATTAATTCGAATAACCTGTTAATTTAGAATTCTAAAATTTAATAAAACTTATGATTTTTATAACTTAAATATTATTTTAAAAAACAGTTTAAAAACTTTGAACGCACAAACCACACAGACAGTCAGATGGAAAAGTCACTCTTCCATCTGACTGGTTGGAACAACTGTAGTTGTCAAATCTATGTAATTCTTTGACAAATCTTTCTAATCCTAAAAATATAATTAATAAATATAATTAAAATACAAAACCGATAAAATTATTATGATAGTAACTAACAAAATGAAAGATGTAATACTTTAAATTAATATTTAAGAAATTATAGTACTTTTAATTGTCAGTAGTTCATTATTAATAGTTCGTATTTGAACTACTATTAAAAATCAAGTTTAATTAAGGAAATAAAGGACAGCAAAAGGCCAATGGTAAATTTTATTATGCTGAGCATGTAAAGAATTTTTTAAAATTCCTCCAAATAGAAGAAGTACGATTTGTAGATTGTCCTGTAATCCATTTAGATTTTAATATTTTTTCTAATGATGTTCTTTTATTAGGATTTTGTTTAAGGCACTTCGAAATTAAATTAACAACATTTTCTGGACAAGAAGTTGGTTGTTTACAAATCATAGATAAAGTATTTTTTTCATTTAAAAATGCAAGTTTTTTTTCGTACATAGAATAAATAGTACAACCAACAGAAAACACTTGACTTTTCTCCATATTATAAGGCTTTCCTAAAAGAACTTCTGGAGGACAATATCCTACTGTACAAGAACGTTTTTCATTGAAGCATCTTTCTGAATGTTTACTAAAAACCGCATCCTCGAAGTCAATAAATTTTAGTTTAAGTGTGATTTTATTTATAAAAATGTTGTCCGGTTTAATGTCCATATAATAAACATTGTTTACCTTCATTAACAGTAATGTATTAATCATGTTTTGTACAATTTTGGGAAAAGAATTTTTGTTTTTTTCTATAGTTACATAATCAGAGAGTAGTGTCCAATTATCTGAAAGCTTTTCCATTGCAAAATAAATAAAATATTTGTCCTCGATATAAAGAATTGGTTTAGGAGATATAGCAAATTTTTCTAAATACATAAAGAAAAAATAATCTTTATGTAATATTTCATTAGTTTTTTCATAAAAGATTTTGAAACTTTTTGAGTTTTTTAAATATTTTACAATAACATTTGCTTCTGGCAATGATGGGGGCAGTGCACAATCAAGAATTTGATTGAATGAGTTTGGCTTTTTCCACAGTATTTCGCATATCCTAATATATTTGGAAAAAATATTTTCTGCATTTGATGGTGACAAAAAAGTAATATCTTTCATTGATGTTAAAGTTTTATCATAGTTATTAAGTCATTGTAAATATTTTAATTTATTTATTATTAAAAATTTTATTTATTGGACAAAAATATCAATTATATCATTTTACTTTAATATAAATTTTGATATAAATTTTTGTTATTTTATTAAATTTTAATAAAATTTATTAAAACAAATATTTCATTATTTATGGAATTTTAAATAAAATATTGTATTTAAATTTGTATAATTTATACTAAAATCAGGTATAAATACCGACGCTATTTTTGATAAATTAAATTCTATGCCTATACCAACATTTTGGTTTGAAATGTCATGCACAATAATTTTTATCGATAACAATCAGTGAGTAAATCTTATGTTATTTCTAGATAATTTCTGTCATTTTTGACTGTTGGTAATTGGAAATTTATTTGAATTCTTCTTTGGCACTGTTGACGTTTTCTTGTCTGACATTTTCTGATTTTTTAAACTCCACGTCATTTTCCAAATATTAACCCTTTGACGACGAATTTTAAAAAATGAAATTTTTGTAACTTTAACGATAGAAATCAGCTATATAGCTTGTTTAAGACGTGTAATGTTGATTTTAAATTTTTCCTATGCTGCAAATTTGAAATTTGAGTGCCGGACATATATGGCACTCTGAAAAAGGGAACGAAAGAGGAAAAAATTGAGAAATGAGAAAAGAGGAGCAAATGAAAGAAATCAAACAACAAAGTAGGAGAAATGTAATTAATAAGTGCTAGAAAGCTAAATGGAATTCCAAAATGAGAAAACAAAAACAAATCGGCATCTCCGAACTTTTCTTAATATCCATATATTATACTTACTCTCTCTATCAACACAGCCTTTGCATTTGTATGTTTATACTGATGGCTTGTTGCTGTCAACTGGGTCAAGATCGTCTTCTAACGTCCTCAGATAAATTGAAAAAAGTATGGAAAATGCCAGAAGCAGAAATATGCAAAATGACAAACTATCCTGAGTGCCGAACTATCAGGGACAACAGAGAAGTTAGAAAAAATATAGAAAATGCCAGAAGCAAAAATGAAAAAATGACAATTCATCCCGAATGCCGAATTATCAGTTATAACAGGAGCTGCACAAACAATGGAGATATAGGAATGAAAAAAATGAATTATCATTAGTGACGGGCCAGTACAGACTATAAAAGAAAAAGTCTTCTTAACCCAAATGTTGCCACCGTCCTTTTAAAAGAACGCTCCTTATATATTTTTTTATTTTGCATACGCTAGTTATTTAGAGATATCTATAATAAGAATGTGTTTAGCACATCACAATTACAAGTCTTGACCAGTTAGCTTCTTTGTTTATTCTTGATTTTGTATACACTGCGGTATTTAGTTCTATGATAGTGCAAGAATAAAATTTTTGAATAAAATAGTTTTGGCAACATCTGGGTTAATGGAATTAGAACATTTAGTAGTGGAGAACATTAATTAGTGGAGAAAATTTAGTAGTGAAGGAAAATTAGTAGTCGAGAAAATAATTCAGAATCAAACAGTAGAGAAAATTTGAGAAATGAGTGAGAAAATAGAAATTGAAAAGAAGAGAAAATATTTGAACCAAACGCTGTGGCAAAATTGAGTTTAGTAAAAAGGTTTAAAGTATATTGAATAACTTCAAGTCAAAGCAAAGGAGAATCCAATTCAAGTTACCAAATTATTGAGTCAGATCAGCGGCTGGTGATTAAGTTTTTTGGAATTATACGAGTTAAGCTATTCCTCACGTAGTGTTGCAATGAGCTCTGTGTAATAACCTAACTAACTGTTGAATTGTGTTGTTTTAATTCGTGTAATTAATTATGATAATCAATAAAGGTTTATCTTGTTCGAGAATTTTTATTTTGTGGATCAGATCAAGAAAAGACTAGAAAGCATATACAACCAGGAGTTATTTAAAATTACGAAGGCTTCATTAAAACCTCTACAACGTTTAGAAATTCTGAGGACTTTCCTGATACCAGGAATGATAAACAAAGTCTTTTTAGAAGAAACAAAAATGAGCGAATTAAGTGAAAGGGATAAAAAACAAAATTAGTAATAAAAAATTGGCTGAAACTAAATTATACAACCATGGCATTTATAAACATTAAATGTTGAGACGAAGGCCTTGGTATCCCATCCATTTGGGTCAAAGTTTAATTTGGATTGACCAATAGATTAGAAATTTTCAAAAAGTCAAGAGACAAAGTTGTTTCAGCTCTACTCGAACATTCAGCAATAATGAAAAGGCTAGAACAATGGAGAAAGCCCATAACAATTACATCAAAAGAAGCTTATTAGTAAGCTATGAGTGAATGACTCTATCAAAGTAATAACAAAACAGGCTTAATCCAATCAAGATAAATACTTATGTATACAACTGGATTAAAGATGGTACAATATTACTAAATGGAAAACATTTATAGGTTATATGCGTATCAGAGAGAACCTGTTCCATACCAAAAGCAACCGAACGAGAAGAAAGAAAAATGAAATGCTATGTGACAAAGGATGTGTTAGAAAATGGGTGAACATTAAAGATTTTAAGACTGAAGTACTACATGATAGGGAAAGATAAATATAGGGTAAACATACACATACAGAACAAGGAGTGATTCGAGATTTTGATTATGATTCCAGAACAGTATATAACATATTAACAATTTGATGTGATCTGTTAACTTATTTATTTGTGATACTAAATTGTAATTATATTGATTGACTGGTTCTTGGTGGTATTATAATAAAATAAACCCCCATACGCATGAACTTTATATTTCATAAATTTATCTTGCTTATTGATAGTAAATAACAAATAAAAACGATTTCTTACTGTACTTATATTTATACTTAATAAACTCTATATATCAGAAATAATTTATATTTTTATGTCATTATTATTTGTTATTATTAGTATTAATATTGTTGGGCTAGAACTGATTTCTAGACCCAAAATACTAATTATGACTGAAACGTGTAGGAACACAGCAAGTAAAAAGCAAAAAGTATAGTTAAATATTAAAACCTACACCAAATAAACAATATTAACTAAAGGAGAAAGCAACAAAAACATAAACAAAGAAATTAAATAAAATTATACAGAAGCATGAAGTGATGCAAAAATCTAACTCAAAAATGACCAAACAAACATAGAATTACCCAAAAGCAAACTCGAATAACTTAAAAGACGATAAAAACAGTAAAACATTCCAGAAAAACCCAGAACATTCTATAAAATGGCGATGACCATCACAAAAGTCATTTAGAACAATAAAAGTTAAGCAAAATAAATAATTTAGTATTAAAATATAAAATCTCAAAAAGAAATTCATAAAAACATCAGTTAAAATAAAAATTAAATTAAAAGTAAAATAGAATGTTCTGGAACCGTTCCAAATCCATCATGGACGGCAAATTAACGAAAAATAATTAAAAAATAAAATTTTAAAAATAAAAACAAAAATTATGGCACAAAAATCGCCATTAAAAATAGCAAAATCGTAAAATAGAAAATTCTGGAATAAAAAGAATTCGAGTTTGTTTTAATGCATCAATACATACACGTGTACAAAATAGGTATATATACCGACACGTTTCGGTCATAAATCAATCTTTATGCCAATTTTTTTGTTGTTGAAAATTTTTGTCGAAGAATCATCAGTAAGCTTTTGATTTATTATAATTTTATAATGTAATCGTAATTCTTATTTATTAAAGATAATTTTTTTTAAGCCTTTATGTTTAGTAATTCTCGACGGATCAGCGGCGTCCGAGGTACGTCTCTGATCGGTCCTGCTCATAATTTAATTTGAAAATTTCGATAAGACATGCACTATCTATATTATATCAATCGATATTATATATATATATTTTTTTTTGTTCGGGTCCTTCGGAGGTCGAACTACTTCATGGTTCTGCCATGGAGTTAGGTCGAGGAAAACCTCCGTCTGACTCTTGGTATTTATGTAAGGTCGACCGTAAATGGTTGACTCAACACATAACACTAAGGTTTGTGGAAGTGGTCACAGTGGGGCCATGGAAGCAATATTCTTCCCGACTTATTACGTAATACACAGTTAAACTCAACATTTAAAATGCTGAACAAATCACTCTACACTAAGGTCTTAATCTGAGTAGAACTCATACCTAAACTTACACAATTCTGCACTCACACTCATGTAGTTGGTTGATCAGTAATAGCGATCTCAGTTATACCTAGACATATGCCGAATTAGGATTTTGTAATAGGAGTTTATGATAAAGTAATAGAAATAAGAGAGATATTCGGCATACGTATAAGTATAACTCAATCTAGATAGGTTAATTCAATGTAAATATAAATGTTCTAAATCCGAAAGGTTAAATTTCGAATTCCCACTTTAAAATCTTCATGAATGTATAAGACTTAGTCATAATTTATATAAATAACTATATGATCTTAGATATAATTATATTGAATCAGTAATGGATAAATCCCGATTAAAATTCTAGATTTGGTTTTTAGGAATTTTTATAACTAATGTGAACTTCAGGAAATATAGTTTGTGAATAGTAAATCCCGATTAGAAATTATAAAATTTGTATATAAGAATTTTTTTTTTACTAATTATATATAAATGTAGAACTTCAGGAAATATAATTTATGAATAGTTACCAACAAACCGAAGATATTTTGGGTAACTAAGATGATCCCATAGAAGCAACTCATAAAAAGTCATGTAGAACCGACTAGAAGTTCCTAAACGGTAGAGTACAAAAATTATAAATATAAAATCAGAAAGTATGAAACCCAAAATCGTAAATTATTAAATATAAAATTATAAAAGATATAACTATGAATTATAAAATCGAAATTTCTAAAGTGT
Organism: Schmidtea polychroa; assembly: GCA_959609185.1. Classification (NCBI taxonomy): domain Eukaryota; kingdom Metazoa; phylum Platyhelminthes; order Tricladida; family Dugesiidae; genus Schmidtea; species Schmidtea polychroa. The sequence continues at coordinate 74,251 of CAUHTR010007618.1, read as the reverse complement.
ATGGTATAAAGTTACACCTTATAAAACATAGAATTTTAAAGTATGGGACATGAAATCGTAGGTTATCAAACATAAATGTATATATCAATTATAATATCTAACTTCCGAAATTGCAAAACATAAAATCATAGCTTAATAAATATAAAACTATAAAGTATAAATAGAAAATTGTGAATGATTAAATATAAAAATTATTATTATTATTAGTCTTATTATCATTATTATCCTTACTGTGGTTATTATTATTACTATTAGTATGAGTACTACTAGTATCATTATTATCTGTATCAATAGTATTATTATTATTATTATTACTATTATTATTACTATCATTATCTTTACCATCATCTTATTTACTAGTGTCATCATCATTAACACTATTAATACTATAATTATTATTAATCCCCTTGGTAATATTATATCATTAAAATAATTTCCCTTATTTCTTCTGAAAATAAAATTTAAAACAAAATTATTGGTTTTAGGATTCCCTATCGCTAAATTTAGCTACACTAAAACCACCTTCCAATAAAATCACGGAAATTCCCTAAATTCTAATTTTAGTAACACCCCCCCCCTCGGAAAACGACCTCTATATCACTAATTTGAAAATATATATATATATGTATAATGTATCTATAGGTGTATGTGTGTGTATATATGCATTATATAAGTGTGGGTGTGTGTGTGAATGTAGAAGTATACATGCGTGGTTCTGGGTATATCCCCATAAATCTACAAAGTGACCTTCGGGATCTCAAAGCGGTATCATGACCACAACCCCTTTTAGGAAATGAAATAAAGGTACGACAATTCATTAAGTCAACGCATTAAAGAAATTCATTAAATTATTAGAAACATTAAGGGCATTCGAAATCAAATAAACATTAAAGAAAGTCATAAATTTTATTAGAATTATCAAATATACCTTTAACAAAAATAAAAAGTCAAATTATAGCCTAAATTAGAAATATTCCCAATATTTCCATCTAAATAGTCGTAGTCAGGTAGCTTATGGCGATCACCGCTAAGAGGATCGGTTGGTGGAGCTGACCTTGATAATCGATCCGTTGTAACTCCTGGAATGAGTATAAACTCAATAGTGAAGGAAAATCCCAAGTTTTCCCATTAGTGTGGTAACTCGTTAACACAAGAGGTCTTAATATATTGAGTACCGATGACAGTAGCTTCGAAAGGTCGGCCGGACGCTGATGTTGCTGGAATACTATTCAAAAACTCATAATATAAATATTTAACAATGTAAGTCAATAACCTTACTACATTAAACTAATTAGATTATAGGCATCCGTTCAAAATTATGGTTTAACATCAATAAAAATTACTAGAATAAAACAAATAATTGTTTATAACCAATTTCATTAGTATTAATTATAATTAAAAATATAGTGATAAATCAAGCCCCAATTTTATGTTAGCAGTATTGGTATTAATCATAATAAATTTTGCAGTTAATTAAAATGTATTGATGAATTAAACCCAAATTTTAGGTTAGCAGTATTAGTGCTAATTATAACGAATCTAGTAGTTAATTAAGAATATATTGATAAATCCAATCCAGATGGTAGGTTAGCAGCATTAGGATTAATTATCCTAAATCCAGTAGCTAAAGTATTGTGTCCATATGTTCTATTGTGACATCAATGTATAAGTCACATGGGTTATGCTCGATCTTAATAGTTATACTGCAGGTATGTCCCAATCAAACTATAGCAGCGACGAGGAAGCCAACCAGCAAATGATCTCTCGACTCCGGTCCCGGTACGTCTGGTATCACATCCATCGGTGGAGCCAGGGACGGGACCTGGATTGTTCCAACCGAGTAATCCGGACAGGCCCCGAAGTGGATGCCCCGGCCTGGGTAAAGGTAGAGCCGGAGAACAACCGGTTACAGGAGGCCCGAGATCAAGCGGCCTGGGATGTGGAAGCCGCTCAGATGCGACTCAAGAGGATCGAGTTGCGAATCCAAGCCGAAAAAGAGGGAAAAACCGTGGAGGACCTAGAGGAGGCCGAGGCAACCCCGCGGAAGAGGGGAAGGCCTCGCAAGCGACTGAACTGACTCATCGCCAAAATTTTTGCAAAATTATTATTCAATTGTGACTTAATTAAACTTTAATATTAGTGATAATTATTAATTTTTCTTTTGCAACTTATTATTCAGTTGTGGCTTAATTAAACTTTAATTTTAGTGATAATTATTGCAGTCTTTTTAATAAATTATCTTGTGTATTGCGTGCTTAACATCTGAATCTATGTTTATTTATAATATTGATTTTATTTTATAATTGAATGAGTAATATGCTGTAAGAATATAATCGTTGAATTTATCTAGTGTTCAAACTATTGGAAAATTTGCGAAAGGATAGGGAAGAAGCCCAAAAACAGGCCGAGGAGCTCCGCATACGGGTAGACAAGCTCAAGGGACGGTGCCGGGAACTAGAAAGCACCTGGTTTAGTCCCGAGGACATGAAAAAGAAGGTGGCGCTGGTCCTTCAACTGCAGACTCAAGCTGCGCAGGATCAGATGGAGATCCGGGCACTGAAGCTCCAGCTCCGCGCGTTAGAAACCGAGCGTAATGGACAAGTAGTTCACGGAGCCGCCATAAGCCAAATCCGGCCGTTGTCCGTGGAACTAGCCGCAATATACCCCCCGGCCGCGAAAGAGAAACCCAAAAGGAAGCGGTTAGGCCGAAATATTCGGGAAAAATTGAAGAAAGCTAGACTGGCCGAATACGAGCGGCAAGCAAACTCGTCACTAGCAGCCACGACGGAACTGGCCAGTCCTACCAATAAGCCTGTTTGAACTCATATTCGATTTTAGGTGTTTTGTCGTATTTTTATGTATTGTTGTAGTCTGCAAATAATATGTTCCTTGTTAAATTAATGCACATTTGTAGTGATAGAATGATGACTAGTATAGTTTATGATTGCCTGGAAAATGAGAGTTTGTGCATAAGGTTGGGAAAACAATTTTGATAAAGGGACCTGAGAAATCGGACACACACCTTCTATCGGTAGTCCGTGAACCCATGGAGTGCTCGACAATTATAGTGCCTTGATGCGCTCACTTTTTGCGAGTACTCAACCCTTGGTACAGTACCAACGTTGATCACTCAACGGGTACCAAGCGGAAAAACAACGTTGTATCCTGGGTTACGCTGGTAACAGCACTTAAACATTCAACCACCAGTAACCCACCATACAAATTTGGGGGCTCAGCCGGGATTTGAAAATTTAATTGATGAAAGAACCCGAGAATAGATATAACGGAGAGAGTAAAAGCGGATATAAAGTAATATGCATTCAGGAACGAGCAAATTGTTTTCCCAAACACTGAAACTTAGTACATGGATATGTGAATATGGTAAAATGTATGTGGAAGGTTTAAATGAATGATGGAAGTTTTAAAGTGTGTCAAAATATGAATGTATTGAAAGTGAGCATGAGAGTACTGTACGAATAGCGTAGTAATAGAATGAAATGATAATAAACGAAAATTAAAACTAAAACAAAATATAGGAAAAATTGTAAATATTAACGATTAATAAAATGTAAATATAAAGAAATAATCAAAATCTTAAAAATAGGGAAAAGGGGGGGATAGCACGCTAATAAAAACAGAACAAATGAACAACGTAATTAAACTTAATCAGAAAACGCGTAAAATAGGGCGATAACGAATGGGATATGGG